>JAWQFJ010031407.1:0-2500 GCA_034096865.1 Theodoxus fluviatilis
AATCTGTGGTCATATTTTCAAAAAGAGGGCCTGACATTTAAGTTGAGCTGTAGCTTACGCGCGGCTTTAAAATGCATTTTTAATCAGAATAATAAGTTGGTACTATTAATTTTTTTAAATACCGGAAATATTCCAATTTGAGCTCTCACACTTTTCTCAAAAGTTGACTCCCAAGGATGCATTATTTAATTGCGTATGAATGTGTACCGAACGATTTTGATCAAAAAATATTTTAACTATCTCAAAAACAAGAAACTTTTCAAAATAAATGACACACAACTCAATATCGACCGAGGGCACGATGCGACTCATTTCGTGCTGCGGGGTCACACAGGGGTTGTTTCAACAACTTTCACTTTGACTCCTCAACTCAGTGCATATCTAATCGACTGGCAGCGGTGTTTGGCAGTGGCGTTTAAATCTGAAGTGGCGTTTAAATCTGAAGTGGCAAGCCAGCAGGCAAACGTTCAAGAAGAAACCAACAAAAATTAGTATCGAGAGATGATATGAGGATTTCACTTTGAAAAAAAAGTATATGTTATTCTTTAAGACATTAACTCGACTTTTCTTACCCGATTTTATTATGTTGCTCAGAGCCCAAACCAAAGCTGACCTACGGCCTTCTGAAACTGTGGCTTGGGGACGGCTTGCTTCTCAGTGGAGGAGACAAGTGGAGTCGAAATCGACATCTGCTGACCCCAGCCTTCCACTTCGACATTCTCCGTCACTACGCCACCACCAAGAACCGATCTACAGACGTCTTTCTGGTAACATCGTCTATCGTTTAGATAATATCTTCTATTAGTTACAAATTCGATTTTCACAATAATTTCATTTAGCTCTTCCCTACTCCCTCCCCTCCTCCCCTTCCCTCGCCCTGTACACAGCATAAGCCCTGCCATCCCAGGAAAGAACCTATTAGATGATCATGGTGATGATGATGATGATGATGGTGATGGTGATGGTGATGATGATGATGATGATGATGATAATGATAATGATGGTGATGGTGATGGTGATGGTGATGATGATGATGATGATGATGATGATGATGATGATGGTGATGGTGATGGTGATGATGATGATGATGATGATGATGATGATGATGATGATGATGATGATTATAATTATGATGATGGATGATGATGATGGATGATGATGATGATGATGATGGATGATGATGATGGATGATGATGATGATGATGGTGGTGATGGTGATGGTGATGGAGATGATGATGATGATGATGATGATGATGATGATGATGATGATGATGATGATGATGATGATGATTGTGGGTGTAAAATATGACGGTTTTTTACATCCCTGCTTGTATGTACTTTTGTTCTTTGTTTTTCCTTCCTGAATAAGACGTGTAAAAATATTGAGTACAGCCAGCAGTGTCTTTGTTTCAGGAAAAACTGGAAGGCTACCACAAACGTGGAGAATACTTTGAGGTGTTTTCTGTGGTCAGTCTACTCACTCTGGACATCATCCTCAAGTGTGCATTTTCCTACAACACCGACTGTCAGCGCACAGGGTAAGGGTAGCTGGAAAATCAAGTGTTACTTTTCCCCTCTCATACTTAGTGAGCCATTCTGTGTTGTGCATGAAAGCAGTTTCTGACCGTGAGTCATGACGTGAACAGCTTACTCGTTTGACTGGATGCATGGGAGGATTAAGGAGCGTAGAGTGTGTTACCTCAGCAGTATTTGCACGATTTTGAATTCGCTCGGCATTGACGGTTACTTGAGTAACTTCTTCCATCTGGAAGAAACGATAGCATACGGCATGGCAATAAAAAGCGAAGCATACATCCATCATATTCTTATTAGAAACTCATAGGTCGGAAATCTTTAAAAACATGTATTCTATCTTAGGTATGCAAGAGTTTCAAAGTCGTCAATATTTGTTGGGAGTGATAGATGTAATACCATTTGCTGTTTTATCAGTTATCATCTACATTTCTTATTAAGAAACTATTGCACTCACTGGTAACACTCTACCCGGTTATACCATGTACTCCTCATTAATTATTTCTACAAAGGAAGAACGAATTGTCACAGAAAGCAGCATGCAATGCGAGCGTACGAAACAGCGATGTATCGTTTCTTTTCAGAGGTGATCATCCGTACGTGAAAGCCGTGTTTGACATCACTGATCTTTTTGTGGAAAGATTCCTGTGAGTTGCAGCGTGTTCACGTAATGTGTTCTTTTGATGATAGAGAACTTGTAGAGCCCTTAAAGACAAACCCCAATTCTCATATACGAAAACTTGGTGTAAGAAAACTGCCTTTGTTTATAACTGTTATCATATTTTATTAGAAAGCATTGGTCCAAATCTCAAATCTGCATAATGATGAAGAATGGTTCTAAACAGGCATACAGTAAAGGCGGATATGAATTGTCCATGATCTGTGTTACAAGTAATTTCTTCTGAGTAAAATGATGAGGAAAAGAGTTGGCCCACAGCTAAGTTCCCCCACCTCTCCACCCCCCCCC
>JAWQFJ010031407.1:5000-115000 GCA_034096865.1 Theodoxus fluviatilis
ATGTGGAAGCAGATACCGTTCTCATAGGTCCTGCAGTGCAGGGCATTCCAACAAGAAATGAGATTCATTCTCATCCGTTTCTCTACACAAGGGACAAAGCATTTCACACGAATGTGTTACATGTGGTGGTCGGTGGTAAGGTTGGAGTCAAGTACGACGCAGGGGCGAAGTCGAGTTACTTTCCCACACTTTATTGGCCGTTGGTACAAGCTCTTAGTAAGATGAACCTCTTGCCCGGGTGGTGAATTGGTCTCTCTGACCCAGATGGAATGGGGTCTCCCGCTCTCTGACCCAGATGGAATGGGGTCTCTCTGGCTGTGTGCCGTCTCCCCATTATCAAGCGAATGCACGGACCTCACAGGAGCCAGGGGATGGATTGTTCCACAGATCCTAACCCATGGCTCCCAAGTCGTGCTTGTATTTGGAAGGAAACAGGAATTACTTCATTGAACTCGCTTTGAAATTACTTCTTACAAATGTTGCCTCATTCAGCATAACACCGTCTATTGAATGAATCATATGCCGTTGCAAGTGGTTGTCTTACTTGAGAGGAAACATTAGATTTATGCTCGAAATGTTACAATTCAGATGCCAGAGTGGGAGGACGGCGCACTAGCCAGGGGTCACGCTAATGCAAGGAGTGATTGACAGGGCAGCTGCACTAACAATCAGACCACAGTAGAGGGGGGGTCACAGAGCGGTCAGCTGGTCAGCTTGCCTTACAGAAAGGATGGGGGAGGGGGGTTGGAGAGAGGTCTGACACACAGGATTGGGGGTGGGAAGAGACAGAAGAAGGGATATGTCAATAGAGGATGAACACAGCAGATGTACACTACACTTTGTGATAGGTGCACCTTATGACATGGACACAGTAGATGTACGATACACTCGGTGATAGGTGCACCTCATCACATACATATCTTTGTTTATGCACGTACAAATCTGTAATGCCCATCCTAAATCGAACCAAAACGTCTCTAAACACAGCACACTCACCTTTAATTTCTTTATAGAAGAAATATCTATTAATGTTATTTAGATCATATTTCCACCGTGAGATAAAAGACTCAATCATTCTGTCCCTCAGGTTCTTTACAAAGACACGCTCGTTTTCAACGTACTGATTCAACCAAACATTTTCGTAATTGAATGTTGCCAATGTTACGGAAAAGACTGGAGAAGTTGAGGAGGAGAGTGGTGTTGTTCCATCCGCAATCCTCTCGCTGGTGGATCCCGTCCCTTGCGGGACGCTCAGGCTTTCCCAAGCAAGACAACAGTTTCAATGATGTTTCGGTATAACCCCTTTATTCACTACTGGAGATGAGAATTCCTGGCCCCAGACGCCAATTACTCGACCTTGTCCACTCATGGGGGTCCCTGGGGAGCTAGAAGGCAGAAGTCCGTCAGCTCGTCAGATCTTCCTCCCTCTAACGCTCCGACCCTCCGGCAGCAGGGGCCAGAGGTCAGGGGAGAGGGGGAAGCTATCAGAGAGAGGTGTGTGGGGAGAGGGGTTTAAGAAAGCGAGTGCTCGGCAGTGTTCACTTATACCCTCGACTGGGACAAAGATTATAGGTTACACAAAGATAGCTCATAAGCTCATTGTTGTGAGGATCGAGACACGTTGCGCCCCAAGCGGCTAGAACTATGGGGAAGTAATCACAACGCTTAGAGACATGTAAAAGTGCTTGTTTGTCGACGCGTTTCTGATGCGTTCCGATCATGTTTGTGAATACATTTACGGTGTAATGTGTAATAAAAAGATTTGCTGCAATAATGGGGGTGTTTTGGCTTTGTTTTTTTGTAGCAGGCGTTGTGAAATCGAAATATTTGGTTCATCGAAATGGACGGTTCTGCGCATGCGCGTGAGCCTATAGTCCGCTTAACCATTGCTCTGTCAGTGGCGACGCTACTGACTTCGCACGCCCGGGGAGTTATGCCAAAGATCCGGCCGCGTTAAAGCATGCAAAAATATTAATTAGATTAAAAACTAATCAAAAATAGTCATATTAGACTGTTTTAACGTATACTTTCTGCACAAAACCCAATGAAGATAAGTAAACAAACCTCACCGGTCGTATGTTCCTAGATGGCTAGCAGACGAATAATCTTTGTCTCCACTGACAGAGCAATGTTGAAACGGACTATAGGCTCACATTTCGATGAACCAAATATTTCGATTTCACAACGCCTGCTTCAAAAAACAAAGCCAAAACACCCCCATTATTGCAGCAAATCATTTTATTACACACTACACCGTAAATGTATTCACAAACATGATCGGAACGCATCAGAAACGCGTCGACAAACAAGCACTTTTACATGTCTCTAAGCGTTGTGATTACTTCCCCATAGTTCTAGCCGCTTGGGGCGCTGCGCTTTTAGCGTCTTGTAACTTTATATAGCAAAAGTTCGGCATGAGCTATCTTTGTGTAACCTATAATCTTTGACTGGGATGCGGGAACAAACGCTTCGGCCAATACCAAGCCATCTCATGAGAACAAAGGTACTATCTATAGCAGAGAAGGGAGCAGCGAGAACAAAGGGGGGCCAGACTATTCTAGAAGGAGCTCTGTCAGTTACTTTATTCAAGAAAACAGCAAATTTACATTGCGTACTTCAATGTCATTGCAAAAATCGATGACACACACAGCAAATGATGGTCATCGAAACAGCCACGGTGCATTAGACTCGACTACGCTCCACGGTCACAGGAAAGTAGAAGGTACCCTGACTGTTCCACTAGTCAGGTACTATTTCCGGGAGATGATTCATGCTGGTTGCTCTGAGATATGCGGGGCGGGGGTTAGAACAAAGGAGGGTCGGAATATTCTTGCGAGTTCCCTGACTCTGAACAAAGACTTCACAACATCAACACATCTTTTATCATCGTAGCCCATATAGTGTAATATGGTGGCTGGTTACACATCATATGATACGCTTTCCTTGGTAGTCTATCACTGTTCATTCGTAAAATCTTCAGCCAATACTTGATACTCCTTAGAGGGGCATTTATGTACATAGGAAAGCGTCCGGTATCCCCGTAGCACATTAAATTGGGGGTTCGAGACGATGCATTCAAAAATGACTTAATTGCTTGCAAGTGAACATTTTCAATACCTCCACAATCATTGACCCCCTATATTTCGGCTTCATATAACAAGATCTGTTGAATCTGTGCGTCATGCAGTTTGAAATACACATTATAGGAGGTACATGAGATACTTTCTTTAAGCTATAAGGTTCTGTTCATGAGAGAGAGGGCAGAGTTTGCCCTGCAAACTAGGTCAGACTGAGCGACACGCATTCAGAGTTTTGGAGTGAACTTAATCCCTTGTATTCATTCACTACAAGTTCCTCATTACCAACATGCCATTTCTCGTGAGAAGCTATATAACCTCCAGATCGAAAGAAGACAATTTTCGTCTTCATGACATTGACAGTGAGACCCAATTTGTCGGAAGATTCTTATAAAAAGTTCAGCTGGTTTTGTAATCCCATTGTATTTGTAGTATCTGAGAAAACTACTACATCATCTGCAAAAAGCAGTATGCATAAATCTGGTGTATTAGGCATGAGTTGAACACCATGTTTGGCGTTTTCTGAAACTTCATCTACTAACGAATTAATCATAATTGTGAACAAAAGAGGACTAATTTTGAAACCCTGTTTCAACCAAACAAAACTCTCAAAGAACTGCGAATGCCCCTGGGTCAAAGATTATAGGGGTCCTATAATCTTTGCCTGGGTTCCGCGAACGCAGCATTGTACTGACTCGTGCATCGCTTGGTGAATTCTGAGTAATCTCCCTTGCACACAGTGTCGTCGAAGGATGTCCCATAAAACCTGGCGATTTACAGAGTCAAAGGCTTGAAATCAATAAAACATGCAAATAAATTTCTGTGTCTGTTCAGAAACTTATGTGTCATACCATACAAGACAAAAATAGTATCTAAAGTAGAATATCCACGTCTAAAACCAGCCTGCTCCTCCCTTTGCAATTCTTTGTCTTCCACCCATTTCATTAGTCTTTTGTTCAGCATATGTACAAATGCTTTGCTTAACACACTGGTCAGCGCAATCCCACGATAGTTATCTGGAGAATCATCATAACTCCCATTTTTGTGCACAGGATAGATAATGGCTTCACACCAAAGTTTAGGAAATGCCCAGGATACAAAAATCTCATTGAACAAACGCAAAGGGAAAGGCTTCAGGAAGGAGATGTTGTGCACACCGAATCATGTCTCCAATAATCAAGTCAGTCCCTGCGGCCTTCCCTCTTTTAAAGTGGGACAATGCAATCAAGGCCTTTTCTTCAGATATTGGTGAATCCAGTACACTGTCAGAATAGTAACTGTGTAGAGAGAGAGAGAGAGAGAGAGAGAGAGAGAGAGAGAGAGAGAGAGAGAGAGAGAGAGAGAAGGGGGGGGGGGGGGGGGACGGGAGGGGGTGCGGTTGTGAATAAAGCATAGGAGGATTTGAAAATATTACTCGACGAGGTACAAGCAAGTTTCTTTCTACAGACATCGACAATAATTCCTAATTAAAACAAATGTTTAAAGAGGTACACACCATTCTAGAAATGCTACCAACTGACGGCATATTTTGATGTCAGAATAACGGCAATAACCATTCAACGCTACATAGTTTAAATTATGCTTTATGGCCGACTATTCATCCCTCCAGCATAATACCTGCTCATAAATATGACAATTTCCCTTTCTGCACTGCAACAGGATCGTTGATTGGGAATGCTGTCTAACATCGTTAATTGTTGCACGTCAAGTGGAGTTATAATCTGGTTTCACATTTGACTTTCCGTGGCAGGTCACGACGATGATCCAATGCATTGTATGCTCTCCTGCAGGGAAGACTTATCAAGGCTGCCCTATCTGACCATGTGTCTGAAGGAGACCATGAGAATGCACACACCTGTTCCCTCTGTCCAGCGTGAGCTGACCCAGGACACGAGGATCCACGGCATCCTTGCTCCTAAAGGAACCGTCGTCAACATCAATATCTACAGCATCCATCACAACTCCAGCGTCTGGGAAGATGATATGGTCAGTTCTGGAGGGCCCTGTCCACACCAGTACCGTACTTGTAGGTTGACTTTGGAATCGTGAATAGATCTAATAGATGTAGATGGGGTAGGAGTAGGTTACCGTTAAGGTTAGGGTAGGGGTAGGAATGGAGTTAGGATTAGCGTTAGATTTAGATTAGTTTTATTGTTGGGTATTCTGTGCACACCGTAGCTTTTCTCTGGAATACTAGAATGAGGGTTAGAGCTTGGCGCAAAACTGCATAAGCTTTTCGGTCCCGTATCATAGGGCGAGTCTACCCTTTCATGCTGGAGTGAATGTCTCGTTCTCTACGAGTTCTCAATTGAGCTGTTCCTTTAACAATAATAAAGTATTCCGGTAAGGTGACATGGTATGAGCATTAACTCAGTCTGTGAGGTTCAGGTAGAATTGTTGTTATTAGGACTTGCTGAAGAAGGTCTGTGGAGCGAGTTTGAATGTTCTGTAAGTTCACTATCTTTCTTACTGAGTGAAAGTATTTAGTGTTTTTCCATCAAAACAAAGTACAGAGGTGTTGTTGTTATTGTTGTCGTTTTCGTTGTTATTGCTGTTTGTAATCCTGTGATCGCGTTTGTAGGAGTTTCGTCCCGAGCGGTTTTTGCCGGACAACTTGGAGGACAGAGATGTCTACACCTTCATTCCATTTTCAGCGGGGCCCAGGTAAGAACAGACTTTCTTCCATCCCGAAAACTGCATCAGTTATACAACACTGACGTAGATGATTATCTAACTCGGACAGGCATACAGCACGGATGGATGGATGGATAGTGTTTTACGGCCTATTAGCCTTTGTAGGCTATGTAAGGCCATCAAGCACGAAGATCACTAGAACAGTTTGAAGTTAAACGCAAATCAAGTATAGGTGTCCCTAGTTGTTCGCCTCTTATATACGAATCGCGTAGGGAGACGCGGTGGGTCAATTCTTACCCCGAACCCACAGGGAGGCAGCACGGCCCTCAGGCTGATAGGCAAGCAGACGTTTAGAGACATGCAAGCACCGAGGTAGCTAGGCAGGTAAGCATGCACGCACGTTGTCACGTAGGCAAGCAGTCAGGCAGTGTGTTTACAATCATGTAATTAAAATTCATATGGAAAACTAGATACTGCTTAACACTGGAAGAAGAGAAGAAAAAGAAGAAAAAAGACAAGAAAAAAAAGAAAAAGGAGGAAATGAAGAAACAGGAGGGGGAGGGGAAGAGGGAGGGGGAGGAGGAGGAGGAGGAGGAGGAGGAGGACTGGGGGTGGTGCTGCTGACGATGATGATGACAAGTTCACTTAATTACCAATACGCACACACCCATCACCAATGCCTACACACCCATCACCAGTGCATACACCCCATTACCAGCGCGTACATACCCATCACCAAAGTATACCCCCCATCATAAATGCTTACACACCTATCACCAATGTATACACATCCATCACCAACGCATACACCCCATCACCAGCGCGTACACACCCATCACCAATGCATACACTCATCAGCCAAGCATACACCCATCACCAATGCATACACCCCATCACCAATGCATACACCCCATCACCAATGCATACACCCCATCACCAATGCGTTCACCCAACACCCATGCGTACACACCAATCACCGATGCATCCCATCCACTATCCCTGCCACTCCCTTCCTATCCTCCCTTCCCTCGGCGAGTGTCAAGAAATTAAGAGGCCGATCAATACACTTGTTAATGGGCGCTCTTCCGCTAAAGACTGTCTTCTGACTTACTCCTTTGCGAGTTTGTTGCCACCCGACGTAGGACAGAATAGAAGACGTCCGTGTCATATGGGCCGCCAGCAGTACTTGATTAACGCCGACTTATTATTTGATAACGTGTATTTCTTTGCAGGAACTGCATTGGGCAACACTTTGCTATGAACGAAATAAAAATAGTCATAGCCAGACTGTTGAGAAGGTAAGACAGCTTGTTCCAGGTGTGTTGTTTTCCTTCGTCTTCCTTTCAGAATCGGACTACTAAACTTCAGGTAACAGGGCAGCTGTTTGTTCGTACACTGTGTAGAGGCAAGTACAAATATTACATGCGGTTGGTGCTTGTACTGCTCATTGAGTTGGAGAACGTTTGTACGTCTTGTCACGCTTTCTTGGGATATCTTTAAAGGCAAGACTAGGAGTAGGGTGCAGTTAGGAACGCGCGTACTCAGAATGTATGAAAGAAAGAAAGAAAGAAAGAATGGAGAAATGAGCCGGAATGGATAGAGCCATTCAGCCTTTTTCTTTTTCTCTCTCAAGAAGACCGGAAATGCAACGGATGATGAATAAGAGCTGGGACATTGACGGTACCAATGAGGACTAATGCACAACAGCCTGTGTTCCTAGAGAACGCTGTCTGTTGCGATGCTCACAACTCATCTGACGAAGACTGGTGGATCAGTTCTGCCTCTACGGCTTTGTTATACGTGTAACTGAAAGCCAGAACGGCAGACATTGGCTACTTCCCAGTGATGACGACGACGACGACGACGATGATGATGATAATGATGACGATGAAGATGAAGAAGATGATGATGAGCAAAGGATGAAAATCTAATTTCGTCCTGGATGCTTTTTTAAAACTTCTTTTTAAATACAACAAAGTTTAAAAGTAATTCTTCTTCCTGCAAAGAGGACTCTGTAAGAATTGGACATTGATTACTCCGTTTATAATCCTACAATATATAGGCAAAGGTTACTTTGATTTCCGTGGAAATCGATGTGCTTGATACGGACAAGATTGTTTTGTGGAGAAACCGAGCCTTTCTTGTTTCATGGATTTTTACATGCCATATGAGAATACGTTGGTTATCTCCTGCTCAAACATGCCCAGTCTCCTCCCACCATCTCCTTCCATTTTCCCACAGCACCCTTTATCTACATGTGACCCTCCATTGCTTAGTGAATATTGTATGACATGTGGAACGTTTAGATACATTGGTACCATCACAAGTCTTTAGATATACTTTAAATATGATATATACGCACGTAGGTCACGACTGAATAACCTTTTGATAGGGAGTTATGGGTTGTCGAAGATGATAAGTGGTTTAAAAAATGTTCAGAATCGAACATAAAAAAATTATGGAGTTCGTCTATACTTTCCCCCCTTCACTCCTTGTTAACTGCGCATCTTAAAGCATGTAAGCTGCGGCCACGATTTCCCATGCTGAGAAAGAGCGGGGTTTCATAGCACGAAGATGAAATACTTCATGTTTCATCAGTGTGAGAAGTGAAATGCATTCTACCATTGCAGGTTTACTCTGAAGCTTGACCAGAGTCACGTCGTCCGAAGGAAGCAAGCAGCTGTGATGAAAGCAGAGAATGGCATCATGATGAAGGTCATTCCAAGGACTGTGTAGTGGTGACAAAGGCGTTGGTTGCACCATTGAGCCAGACAGATAGATACCCACAATCACTTGTGCACTTCCAGTACTAAGGGAGGATTAGATTCAATAGTGCCATATAAATGTATGTAGAGCGTGTGGGACCTCTTACGAAGCAGGGTTGCGGTGCTTTTTTGTGTGTGTTGTCTCTGTCTCATCATATCTATGGTGTTGTTTCTAATGAGTGAAACTTTGCCTATTTTTATGCTTGATACCATCACTTTACGTACTTATGAAATGTGGCTAACATATTAATTCCAGAACTAGAAGCAAATAACAAGGTTCTCAAAACGGTGATGGAGTTATTTTAGTATCTGCGTGTGCTTATGTCAAGAACAAGTTTATGTTTGTGTTTTTTTACGCGTATGCGTGCGTGTGTGCGAGCATGCGTGTAAAACTTGTTCTTAAAGAATGTGTTCATCCGAAGCCTGCTAGGATGAATCCAGTTAGCTGTTATATTTGAATCTCAAAAAAGATCATGGAAACAAAATGAGGAGGATGCTTTGGTGGCGGGACATAGTACAAGGTATAAGGAAAACTACAGGCATCTGCACATTCTGAACACAGAGATGTAGTATCTCTGACACAGGTTGGTCACGTGACTTCGAATCCACATTCCAATGATTCTACCAATCAAAATTCAACATGATCAGAAGACCATTGAGAGTAAAAAGAGGCGATTCTATTTCACTCCAATTATTTATCCCGATAGATAAACACAAATTTGGTGTTCTAATAAAACTAATCTATGAGATTTTCAGGAAATCATTTGAGAACTACTTTTAGCGCGAACGTGTCTATAAGGTTGCAAACTGCCTTGAGCACGTGCGATTGTGTATATACAGTAGTTGCCGCTTATTAAAAACACATTGGGACCGAACAAAAGTGTTTTTAATAAGCGGCGTTTTTATTAACCGGCACTTCCCGCTTCACCAAGCCGTTGCGTTTCTTCCACCTGTTAAACCACCCATTTGTAGCTTTGAATTCGGAGCGACCAAGCTGGGAAGCAATCTGTTCCGCCTTCTGACACAGGATTGGGCCGTTTACAGGTGTGTTGCGCGCTTGGATAGAGTCGAACCACCGCTTTAAGCCATCTTCTGTCTCTTTATCCTTCCCGCAGCGCCGACGCTTCCTTTGGCCTTGACTGGAGCCCTCTGCGATATCAGCCCTAAGTTCATCTTCTTTTTTCAGTGTCTGGCACAGAAATGATGCCGACACACCCAAAATGTCAGCACCCTCCCTCAAACTTTTAGAATTTAGCTCTCGGTAGCGATCAAGCAAGTCCACTTTGTCTTTGGGTGTCATTTCTGTTCTTTTTCTTTTCTTTGGAGCTGAAGTTAAAGCCATTTTCTGATTCACTGCTTATCCAGCGAGACTAGACAGTGTTGAATTGACATCTGACGGTTTGCTGACAAGGTACGTGTAATCACTGTTCACACAAACGCTGAAGCGTCTTTAGTTGTCATCTAACGGTTTGCTGACAAGAATTCACAACCAGAGATCGACTCTGACCCTCCGAACTCGCTCAATGAAGTATAAATATTGCTATTGTATTCAAAGTCCTTATAATTAGTAGAGTTCACAATATTACACTCTTGTGATTCGAATTTTACCGCATACAAGTTTTACATTCATGGGAAATCGATGTTTAGAAAATGAACTGACGGAAAAATGGCTGCCAGTATGGAGTGTATCACAACAAGCGGAGGAATACACTCACGATGTGATATGGCATTCAGCGTGGCTGTTCAGAACGGTGGTATGCATGTTATGGAAGAATTTAGGCTATCACGTGACCAACCTGTTGCTGAGACTATATTCACTAGTCTCAGCCACGCTGAATGGCATCTGCAGTGACAGCGTGACCACGGGAATGGAGTGCATTTCTTTGCCTATACCTAGTTAGCAAATAATAGGCCGGTGTCAACATGTGTCAAACTTTTGACTTCCTTTGCACCTGCTTTCTTCATGTTGACACCGGCCTATTCTTCGCATAACCTTGCAAGGTTCCTGGCGTAAGCAACGCGCCCATGATCTTGTACGTCACGAAATTGCTTGAGATCCGTCCTGAAGAAATACAGTATTCAACATTAGCTCAAAGGAAAGGAGTAACATGCCAGAAACAAACTTCAAAGCTTCTATTTTCTAATGAGCAGATAACGTGAGGCTGTGTGGGTGGGAGGTGGGGGCAGGGGTGAGGGGTTCGAAGCTAGTGCCAAAAAATTAACTAGCAAGAATCATAACAAAGTTCAAAGTCCCCCATGGAGGTCATAGATCAAATTTCTTGTGATATCAGGGAGACTAACATTATCTCTAATTTTCAAGTCAACTGTCACGACTCAACTACGTGGTGGGACTTTAAGTCCGCTCCCGGTCCTGGACAATGCACCTTTAAGAGTTTTTGCAGTGTCAGCACTTGCTAAACTGCACCGTGTCGCACGTGCAATACAAGCCGTCATGTGGCAGAACGTGCAAAACATTTCTTTTTGCGGGAATGGACCCTATATATAGGGTCGTGTATTTCGCTAAGGGGGACTTTGGGAAACAAGATTTTTCGTCGGCCACGGTGTGTTTGTGCCCGAGCCGCGTCTCCGGGGGCCGCTGTGCCGGTGGGTAAGGCCTGGTTTTTGGCTTACCGGTCTGCAGGTTGTGTGTGTGGATTCGTTTCTGAGCGGCGTCTCAGGGGGCCGCTGTGCCTGGTTGGCAAGACCTGACGTTGGCTTGCCGGTCTCTTTTCTACGTTGTTTTGTTTTGTCGGGTCAAAGCTTTGAGCTTGGAACATTGTGACGGACTGTAGCACTTCTTGTGTGATAGTCATTTGGCTTAAATTGGAGTTTCGTGGTGTTGTGCTTTGGAGGATTGTGGTGTGTTTTGGAGGTTCGTGGTGTGCATTAAGGTGGGGGATTGATTTGCGCGTTATGGAGGAATATTGTTTTGTGCATTGATGGTGGAATATTGTTTTGTGCATTGATGGTGGAATATTGTTTTGTGCATTGATGGTGGAATATTGTTTTGTGCATTGATGGTGGAATATTGTTTTGTGCATTGATGGTGGAATATTGTTTTGTGCATTGATGGTGGAGAAGTGTTGGTGATTTGTGAATTGATGGTGGAATATTGATTTGTGCTTCGGCAGAGGATTGTTCCTGCATTGACCATCTCTTGGTTTCATGTTATTAAATTGTTTCATTTTCTTGATTAAATATTTTGTTTGGCATTATTTGAATAGAGTGTGTTAAGCCTGTGGACAATTGGGCAGTTTTCCCTTTTTAAAATTTAACATCTGCACGGGACTACAATTCCCATTAGTAGTCGTCCACCCGGGCCGTGACATCACCAGATGGAGATAAAAAGTCGAAATATTTGAACACCATCGGCACTAAAGAAGAAGCAATGTCCTGAAAGATCTGTTGTAGAGCAAGACGGACTGTACAGTCAGAAGTAAGGAAGACAATCTTTTCTGCGCCATGGAGCATTAGAGGCACAGATCAGGGAGGAAGACTTTGTCGGTGCACAGACACTCAAGGTTGTACAAGATGGCTTTCTTCAGCAGTCTTCCGGTGGTAGCAGATTCATCTCCCTGTTTACACAGCCAGAATGTGGTAATCTTTCTCGCACCTCGTTAGTGACATCATTTAGCTGAAATGACGCCTTTCTCGACCCTTGACTGGTATCCCTGTTCCGCTCTTCTCCACCCATCTTAGGTTAACTCTCAAGTCCCCGTCATGTTGATGGACTGTTTAAGTGCCCGCCTTGCAAAGAAGCTATGACAGGTAGCTTAAGATGGACAGAACAGGAATACCAGTCAAGAGTGGAGAAAGGCATTACAGGAACTTAAGGGTTATGCAAAAACCTGATCGGTCTTTATGCGGTGAGCTACTTCGACATTAACACCACCACTGGCTATTCAGTGCTATTGTGCATTGCAGGTGGCAATTCCTTGTAGGTTTGTCGTCAGAAAACGTTGTGTTGATGTTGCACTGATTTCCTGCCTCTACAGCTTTTTGCTCCATGCAACAAATCTTTACTGACAAAAATTGTGTTGGAGTGTGTCAGCTCCACTTCCAAGATGCGGACTTACTTGTTTTCTTTCTACCACTAGCTTTTATTTTATTTAGTGTTTTTGGTGCAATGCGAGAACTTTTGCTGGCTCGCTTTGTTGATTGCTTTTTGTAAACAGCAGTTTTTGTAAATAAACTCCTTTTTTGGTTATCATTGTTCTTTCAATCACTGAAACATTAAAATAATTCAAACATACCACTTCACACTAATGAAAAGGAAAAAAAAACTTGTTTCAAACCATGACATTTCTACAGAAATGTACGTATGGCAAAACACACGCACAAACACACACACATCTCAGCAACAACAGGTTTCTTGTTTTACACAAGCAAGCAAGCAAACAAACATGGGGTCATTTATCTTGTTTGGATACTCTGAATTTAAACCTAGTTAGTTAAGATCAAAAGTTTTTCTTCAAAATATTGGTATCAATGTAAAAAATTTGCATCTCTTAAAAAAAGTTACCTGCACATAAGGAAATCTCAAGTTATATTCTCATCGCATGTCTAACAACTGTCAGCGGACATAAAAATAAGTACACTCCATGATAACATATTGATGTGCAACTGAAAATTAAACTGTAATTTTACTTCATTATGTAATGGGGATTTTCAAGGAATATTCTCTTTATTTGTATTGTATGAGTCTCTGAAAACGGATGGCTACTTTTGTGTTAAAAATTTGCAAGATGCAAATTATTCAAGCCAAAAAAAAAAAGGGGGGGGGGGGGAGAGGTGTGTGTGAGTGCTAAAATCACTGTTGCCTTGCACAGCATGCAAGCATTTTCAGCTGATATGAAGTATGGACACATCTCATTCAACCACATTCAAATTTTCATCAGATACATGCAAACACCACCTTGTGAATGACATGCTGATAATCTTTATTCACTGTAGTGGAAACACATGACACTTTTTCTGAGTTTCAGCATCATGAAGGGAAGCCATCTAGGGGATTTGTGCACAAGCATGTTGAGTAATCAATTCGTCTTCCAGTCAAATGCATTTCATGATGATAACATTCTGCTGAATAAGATTTTCTTAAGAGGAAATTTACCTGCAAACTTGCAGAATCAACCTCCTGCCCCACCTCTCTCTTTTTCCTCTCACTCCCTTCCCTTAACTAACACAAACATGCACACACATGAATGGATGCATGCATGTATACACACATGCATACATCAAAGTGCAGCAAGTTGAATATCAAAGCGGAAAACAGCAGTGCACACTTTTACACTGAACTTATTAACTGTAGATCTTTGGCAACACATAAACAAACCAAGTGGCACTTCTAATAGTACGCATTTTTAGTATTGCATCCTCTAGAATCGGATGAATTGAGTCAGCACCAGTCAAACTGGGTTTCTGACACCCAAAATAAGCAGCCACTTACTAAGCTACAACCCTATCTCATGATGAACCATAAAGTTGTAGTTAGCTAAATTTGTTTCAAAATCCTTCACTACACAGTCTTGCAACCTTTGTGTGACATGTACTCAATCATCTCTCAGGCTATTCAAACAAAAGGGAAAGCAGTGGCCATATGCAAGAAAAAATAATAGAGTAATTTATTCCCGAATAGAGGTATTCAAAAATAAATGCCAGTGATTCATATGCAGGAAAACTGAATAGCTCTATTCTGGCTGGTTATTCGTAGAAATAAGGCCTGAATAGAGCTATTCAGTTTTCCTGCATACAAATCACTGGCACTTTATTCTTGAATACCTCTGTACAGGAATAAATTACTCTATTCTTTTGTCTTGCCTACGGCCCCATGTCATTTTAGATTGTTTAGTAAGCCCGTATGCTTATTTCAACATAGCAAACTGCAACAGCTTTGGTACTACAGAAATGCTTCCACCATTAACAAAATGCTTAAGTTCAAGTCATGTAAAGTCTCAATGCCTTCCAGCTACCCTGCAAGTGACAATCCATTCCACACTTGATCAGTACTGTATCTTTGATGCTGATGAGTCAAACACAATGACTGCCAGTACTATAACTTTGATGCTGATGAGTCAAACACAATGACTGCCAGTACTATACCTTTGATGCTGATGAGTCAAACACAATGACTGCCAGTGTCTCCAGTACGTCCTGCAAGCCTCCACACAGCGCACACCATTGATGCGGGCTGCAGGAGAAAACATCCATCCTCTACAACACACGCCACATGAAAGCCCAGCACTGCACCTATCCTCCCTCTTCAGTTCCAGTCCACATCCTCATGGCGTATGTTGCAGTGGTGAGAGGTACCTCACCTCAGGAAACTCCCAAGGACCACCCACAAGTCCACATTCATGGAGACCAGCTCAGCAAGGAGGTACTTCATCACGTAGGGCATCCTGACGGTTCTGAGGCTGCCCTGACGGCGGCATTTGATGCACACTTGCTGGCTCCTTTCTTCCACCTGAGGGAGCTCCATCTCGTCCGTTGCTCTGGAAGGCTTGATGGTGTCCGCCCCTCCACACTTCACGCACACCAACATCTGCAGAGCAGGTTGTTTGCATCAGAGACATCACAGAACTGAACAATAGACATGTGGGCATGAAAACAAATGAACAAACAAAACAAAACAAAAAACAAAACCCCAGAAAATAATGAGATAAAATGTGTTGCATCTTGGAATTACAGATATATTCGCTCGGGATTGAGGAGTCAGGAAAAAAAAAGAAAAGAACAAGGTCGAAGTACACTTCATTTCTCATGTGATGCACAAGCAAGCAGATATATAAAACACATTTCCCAAGGGAAAAGAATGTTTAAGCCAGGGAAATATCTTGCAGCACATTAATAAAGGCAGTACAAAGCAAATGAGCAGAAGATAATAGGATTAATCATATCATTAGAAAACAAGAAGGGCAAAGCCCATACGACTCACATGCTTGACCTTGACCTTTATATGACCTTGACCTTCAGGTGACCTTCAAGGTCAAGGTCAAACAACTAAACCTACCTATGACATTATACACAAAGAAATGCTTTACACATTTTTCCTACCAAAATACATGTGACCTTGACCCAAGGTCAAGGTCATCCAAGGTCATGCAACACAAAGCTCTTAATTCAAGACATAGGAAGCACAATGGTGCTTATTGGCACTTTCTACCATGAGATATAGTCACTTTTAGTGGTTCACTACCCCATTTTGGTCACATTTCATAAGGGTCAAAGTGACCTTGACCTTGATGATATGTGAACAAATGTGTCTCATGATGAAAGTATAACATGTGCCCCACATAATTATTAAGTTTGAAACAGTTATCTTCCATAGTTCAGGGTCAAGGTCACTTCAAAATATGTATACAATCCAACTTTGAAGAGCTCCTGTGACCTTGACCTTGAAGCAAGGTCAAACAAACTGGTATCAAAAGATAGGGATTACTTTGCCCTATACACCATATATAGGTCAGGTATCCAATCTCAAAAACGTCAGAGAAAATTGGGAAAATGTGAAAAATGGCTGTTTTTTAGACAACATTTATGGCCCCTGCGACCTTGACCTTGAAGCAAGGTCAAGTCACTATGTATGTTTTTTGAGGCCTTGTCATCATACACCATCATGCCAAATTAGGTGTTGATAGACTTAATAGTCTCCGAGAAAAATCCAACGTTAAAGTTTTTCACGGACGCCCAGACGCCCGGACGCCCGGACGGACGACACGGGTGAGTACATAGACTCACTTTTGCTTCGCATGTGAGTAAAAAAAGAGAGAACGAAGAGAAAGAAAAGATAAAAATAAACCAAGGAGGAAAAAAGAGAGAACGAAGAGGAAAGAAAGCATAAAAAAGATGGCAAGATGTAAGGAAGCTGCTGAAATGACGATGGGAAAAGGAAGAAAAGTTTGGAAGATGAGCTAGGGGCATGACAACTCACTGTGGTGAGGTCGGAGCAGCCAGCCAGGCGATCCATGAGGGCACTGGAGCCTCCGCTGGAGACAATGGCGTCTCTCTCCATCTCCCCAAAGCGCACGCCTCCTCCTCTCTTGCGCCCCTTGACTGGCTGCTGTGTAAGGTTGTCCATCAATCCCACTGTCCGCACCTGGACAAATCAAACAACACAGGGATCAACACAGGAACTGACAAGGCAACAATACATGCTGATTACACACACACATACACACACTCACACACACACACACACTCACACACACACACACACACATACACACACGACTTCAAGACAAAGACGGCTGCTGCCTACCTGGAACTTGTCATTGACCATGTGTCGTAGACGCTGATAGTAGATGTTTCCAATGAAGATGGCCGCTCTCATGCACACTCCCTTAGCACCACAGTACATCGTCTCACAGCCGTAGTGGTTGTAGCCAGCTGCAAGGACAGGCATCAACAGCTCATTCATTGACAATGACAGCAAGGCAACTCAATTCCAAAGCCATGTTACCAGTAATTCATAGTATAAGAGGAAGGGGGCATTAGATGCCCCCGACCCCCGGTCAGAACCTCTAGTGCTGGGCTTTAAGGGTCAACTGGAGTACCTCACCAGGGGTAGCCCTATGCAATTCATTTTGCCCCAAGAGGCATCATAAGTGGATATCAGCTGATCTCCTACTGAGCATGCCATATCCAACCAGATCTAACATCTGCTGCTGTCAGAAATAACTGCAGTCACACACACACACCATCCCACCCCCCAAGAAGTAGTCAGACTTTACAGGTAGCCTACCAAGATGTATTCCTATTCTTGTTCTTTTTCAAAATGCCATGGGACTCCTCAAAACACTACACATGCACTATTTTTAAATATTAATTTTGACCCAAATCAAAGCTCTCAAGCTGACTAAAGCAGCAACACTTTGTTAAGTTGTCAGTCATCACTAAAGTGTAAAGTTTGCATTTTCCATTCTGAGCAGTTTGGGAAAATGTCTGCTTGCAAATTTAGAGTACTTAGAGATTGCCACTTTCTGCAGAACACTAACTGGCATGTTCTGAAGAGTCAGATAGTTTGAAGGTTGTAACAGATGACTGGGGTACCTTCTTTGAGATATTGTCCATATATCTTGATGTTGGAGTTTTCCTCTGTGGTGGTGAAGGGAGTAGCGTCATAGGAGTGGCCCTGTGTACAGGCCAGCTTGCCTGCCTTGCTCTCTATCAACATCCCTGTAACAGACACGATGGCATAGTTTTGTCTGTCAGCATCTTTACACACAACACTGGGTGACCCAGTCACCATTGAATTTCCATCAACATACAATGTCAACATTCCATTAAATGAAAAGGAGAAAAAAAAAGTCAACTTCTGCAACAAACAAATCAAACCCAATGGAAACCATGCCTGATTTATGTAATTAAACACGACAATGAATTTCCAGCAAAATTATCAATGGCAAGAACTGAATGCAGAGGTAGGCATGCTTCAAGTCTTGCGGTTACCAAGAAGGCTTTCCATGAAGTCTTGGGACAAATTTGCATAATTTGTAGAAATGAAGGAACAGAGGAAGTGACTCATGAAGTGCATTACAAAAACAGAGAAAGAAGGAGGAGAACAAGAGAAGGCAATTTCAGCAAAAGCAAGAGAAGGGTGGGGCCTTGGCACTGACCGATGGTCATTCTGGAGGGGTAGCTGTGGGCATTGAAGAGGACGTCGGGCACCAATCCACTCTCCGTGAAGGGCATGTCCTCCTGCGGCCACACCATGCTGTCGCACACACGGACACACCCACATCAACCAATGCAAACATATTTCAAGTGAAGGGTGTGCTCTCTTGAAGATACACCATAATTTCAGCATGAACAAAAGCCATCTGAGAGCACAACTCTATGATGAGTATGTTTTTCTGAGGCCAGATTATGATGTTCTCACAAACAACGAGGCATCTACATCCACAACAGAAAAACAACCACAAGCATCATCTACTTGTGATGGCTCAAAAAACACCTGTGGTGTTATCATACCCTAAATTGTGTCCCATCCTCAACTCACCTTACTGTTCCTTTCTGGCCATGTCTGCTGGCAAACTTGTCTCCAACTACTGGAATTCTCTGGAATGAAAGAAAGAAAATGTTGAGAACAAACAGCCTAATATAAAGTTGTTTTGTTAAGTTCCTTGATGATGTTGATGCTGCTATGCTCTCAGTATTCTTTAAGATGTCCATGAGACAAACTTTACCACCCATGTTAATGACAAAGGCTCATACCTTACAAAGCAAGGTTGAATTACCTTTTTGAAAACTCTTTGTGAAAATAAATGTCAAACATTTTAACCCCCTCTCAAGGCATAACTCCCACTATGCAGTCTTTACATCATATGTATGTGATTACCTTAGCTTTGTGGCTTCACAAACAAAAAAATTAGCTTAGTTCCAAAACAGTAATCTTCAACATTTTTAAAGCACTATGTGTGAGAGTAAACATTGTGGAGATTAATGATCAACAACCTTTCAAATTTGCACATTCATAGAACATTTAACATATTCAAGGTCAAAACTTACAGTTTTCCATTGGCAATCACAGGGTGCACTTACCACTGTTCGGAGGATGATGCAGACCTTCTCCAGAAGGCAGTTGCCTGAGTCATTTCCCAGTGCCTTGATCTGATCAATGTAGGCCTCGTCCTCTTTGGAGTACAGGTGGACCTTGTACTCCTTGGTCTGCAGGTTGTGGATGCTGCAGTGATGCAAAAACACTTCTATTTCACATCTCCGTGGCACACATAGCAGGGCGTCTGTAGTGATTAGAACTTCACTACATTTCACACATGGCAGCTGTCACATATTACCCCCTTCCTCCACTGGAACCCATCACATCAATGAGGGCGCCACAAACCCTAGCATCTGACCTCAGCTGCAGGTGTCTGGTAGACACATTCTTAAGAAGAGACTGCCAGTAAAGACAAATGGACGACACAAATTACAATCTTTACACAGCCAAACTCATGCCTGTTTTCTGCATGATTTACTCCAAGAATGTAGTCATACTTGCATGCTAACAGGGCAGGGGTCAATGCAACTATAGTTATTGTCAAGAAGAGAGAACAAATCTGCATTTCTGCATTTTGATGAAAGGTCCATACCAGTAGAATGGTTCGCCTTTCTTCATCAGCCTTCCCACAGGTGGCAGTCCATCTGTGCCCAAAAAGCCTTCCTGCACAGCAGGGTCTTCTGGACTGCAAGCTGTCAAGGGAAATCATGTCAAATAAATTTGAGCAACAAGACAGCACGATTCTAAAATTATTCATCAGCTCTCTGTCTTGTCATCAAGCTTGAGCTTCTACAAAAATCCACTCCCATCCATGCCTCTGAAGTAAGTTGCTATGAACT
Source organism: Theodoxus fluviatilis (assembly GCA_034096865.1). Classification (NCBI taxonomy): domain Eukaryota; kingdom Metazoa; phylum Mollusca; class Gastropoda; order Cycloneritida; family Neritidae; genus Theodoxus; species Theodoxus fluviatilis. The sequence continues at coordinate 24,814 of JAWQFJ010031407.1, forward strand.
GTTTACTCCTCCAGCCAGAAATAAAGCCATATTTTATACTGCAATTACAGAAAAATAATTTCTTTAAATAAAACAATCACACACACACACACATGCAAACACACACACACACACACACACACACACACACACACACACACACACACACATGCACACAAACACACATACAATACACCTTCATATTTGCAATCATTCATCATTATTTTCTAGAATACACACATATCTTCATTTCTGCTAATAAAAACATTGACAAACACTGTCCTGTCAAACAACATTTCCAAGTGGTGTACATGGACTGAAGGTAGAAGACCGCACCAGAGACGAGCACAGCCGAGACTTACCCAGGACAAGAGGCAAGGGTCCTTTATCCTTTCCCCTCAAGTTGATGTACTGAAAGAGACAAAAACCATGCAAACCTTGACACACAGAGGCAACAGAAGGGTTTATGTATCCTTCCAGCATAACTATCACCAATGGACTTCTAGCATAAGACATCTTCTGCAATGTCAGTTTATCATTTCAAAGTCAGTCCTTCCATAGGCAGCAAAGCAATTGAGGAAACAAAATGAAATAGATATATCTTTCACTCTAAAGAGACTGAGAAAACTTTTTTAAGGCACATACTGCTGATCTCCTGGGAAAAGAAAAAGAAGAAAAAGAAGACACACACACATACACACATGCATGCACACATACACATACAAACACACACACACACACACACTCACACACACACACACACACTCACACACACATCTGGTTACCCACCTCAGATTTGTAGACTGTTCCACGGAAGAGGCCTCGTTCCAGGGAAGCTTTGTTGATGATGAGAGCATCCTCCATGTCATAACCCTGCAGACAATGGCAGAACACATGGAAGAAACTGTTCCCAGAAAGAATATTGTGAGTCACCCACATCAAAGATTTCCTGCATGGCTGACAATGGCAACAAGGGCGGCATCATCATGCATTTCATTTCAGTATGAAAAAAATATGGCATGTCAAAATTTGCTGCAGATTTGCATTTGGAAAATGAGCTACATGTATTTAAACAGAGGCATATTCCCTAATCTAAGATATGCTCATTAAAGGCTTTTTGAAAGGCGCATCTGGTCTTTTTTTTTAAAAAGATTGCTGTAGTCATACAGGAATTGGTATCAAACTGAGGACACACTCACAAAAAACAGGCAGAGTTTGGTTTTGGAAACAGATTTATTACAAGAATTGACTGACTGGATTTAGTATATGTCTACAGCAATTACTTTTACAAAACCAGAAATGCCTTACCAATTCCCTGTGACTATACCAGCATATCATACTCATGGTCCAAAGGAACATGCCTCTAATGAAAAAAGCATAGGTTAACACAGCAAGTCCAAAGCCTCACTAGATAACGGCAGTAGGATTCATGTGGAATCCAAGATGGCTCCAACAAAATACAGAATAGAGTTTCACTGAAGTATAACATTGTATGTGTTAATCAGGGCCCGTATTCACAACGGCGATTTATCTTTTTAACACTCGATTTATCCCCTAGCCCCGCGTTATCTTGATCGGTTAGATAAGGTACGCTCGTCAGAGGATCCTAGGGTGCGCTTTGCTCTATATTCTGGTTTCCAGCCAAGGGAGAGCGGAACAGGCAGTTGGAATCGTCTGAGTTTAGAGATAAATCGGGGTTAACATAAATCGTCGATAAATCGCCGTTGTGAATACGGGCCCAGCTCTTACAAAGGCTTTCATCCAAAAGTGCTTTGTCAATGCTAACAGGCAATTTGTTGAAAACTACCTCTTAACCAAACAGACTGAGCATCACAATTTCATAGGATGGATGGATGGATGGTTTTATGGCCTATCAGCCTTTATAGATATGTAAGGCCATTACACATGAAAATCATTAGAACAGTTTAGAGTAAACACAAATCAAGTCACAGTGTCCAGATCTGTTTATCTTAAGTTGTGCAAAATAGGGAGATGGGGACTCAAAAATAGGGAGATTTCAATCAAAAGAGGGAGATTTTTATTTTTAGCCCTTACAGCGGTGCTAAAACACGAGCAAATTAGGCAAACATGCACACCTTTCATTAACTTTGAGATTGCTGATGAACTGTTACAGATAGACACATAAAGTAATAACACAAAATGCTTGAAATTGAATGAACAATATTTTGGTGTGCAGTTTATAGTCTTTATTCAAATCCTGATTTTTTTCGGTCAAATTTTAAATGGTAAACATTTGTGGGTTTTTCACTCCTTGAGAAATAATACAGGTAAATCACTATGCAAAAGTGGGTAAATACCCTATAAACCCTACTGGATGTTTGGTTTAATCATCTGTGCATACTAATGTATCATTCTCTTTGACCAAAAATGCACTCTTTAAATTACCATGTAAATTCGATGATCCAGGTATTAGAGAGGCAAAATGAAGTAATTCTGATTACCTATACTCTTTCATCTTAACCAATATTCCTCAAATAATTGCAAATGTAGAACTGAATAGCATCAATATGTGGATAAGTCAACATGAAAACAGTCTGCAGTAAAGTTTGTCTCCTACATTCACAATTTGATAATTTGTCTGTAATAAAACTGAAAAATTCTACTGATTTTTGTCATTATGAGACACAAGAAGGCATTACACACTACACAAACATTTTCAAAAACTTACCTCAAACCAGCAATACTACAAAAACATCCAGAAAATTGCTATATACATGAATACCCTTTCATGCAAAAAAACCCCCACCAAATCACTGGTGAAGGTAGGAGGCACATTCACACATACCAGTGTGTCCAATTGCGGCAAGCAGTCTCATCCAAACCAGTGATCCAGTTTGCATGAAACTTGGAAGTACACCCAGCAATCTAATTGCATGAAACTTGAGAGTACATGCAGTAATCCAGTTGCAATGAAATTTAAAGTACAACACAGTAATCCAGTTGCAAAAGTCAATTTACTCAGCGTCAGAGTCGATCTACGCGAGGAGTTTCGACTCGCCCATGAACGGCGCAATTGAATTAGTCGCGCTTACCACGATAAGGGTTAGATATGTGTACTATCCCAGGTCACAAACTGCATAAAAATTGAATAAAAATCAGCTGAAAGTGGAATAAAAAACTCAGAAATCAGCTGAAACGCTGATAAGTCCCATCTCTGATCATGCAAAACGCGTGTGATTTCGATTTCGACGATGGGCGAAATGCCGGGAATTCCGATTTCCACTCAGCCTTCCACTTTGCGTTGTACTTTGCTCTCTTTCTGCTTCTGACAAGAGTGGACTTTCTTTTCTCATCCTCTGTGTCACGCTCACTGTCGGATTCAGAATCGGTTTCAAAGAGAAATGGCGGCTATTCCAGGTTGTAAACTGGTTCTCGATTGGACGAAGGTCCTGACTCAACTAATCAAAACAATTGTACTGCAGATCTGCGGAATGACCTTCAGTGGCGCGGTAGAAAGTTTGGATCGTCATGTAAATGCTTCGGAAACGAAATAAACCTTTCAAAATTTTTCTTTTTCGGGAGATTGGTGGAAAAAAAATCGGGAGATTTACGAAGCTAGCGGGAGGTCGGGAGATAGGGTCTGAAATCGGGAGTCTCCCGCTAAAATCGGGAGAGTAAACAGGTCTGAGTGTCCCTAGTTTCGCCTCTTAAGAATCGAGTAGGGAGACGCGGTGGGTCAATTCTTACCCCATAGCCACAGGGGGAAATTTCTTAGGAAAGAAATATGCTCAGCTGTTTTAGTGGATCCATGTTATATCATGTGATTCACACTTCAAAAGAGTGTAATAAAACTGCAATGGTAATAAACTGCCCTGCATAAAACAGAACAGGAAACGTCCCACTGTTCCACATCATTTTAACCCTAAAACTGCAATGGTCATAAACTGCCCTGCACAAAACAGAACAGGAAACGTCTCACTGTTCCACATCACTTTAACCCTAAAACTGCAATGGTAATAAACTGCCCTGCACAAAACAGAACAGGAAACGTCCCACTGTTCCACATCATTTTAACCCTAAAACTGCAATGGTAATAAACTGCCCTGCACAAAACAGAACAGGAAACGTCCCACTGTTCCACATCACTTTAACCCTAAAACTGCAATGGTAATAAACTGCCCTGCACAAAACAGAACAGGAAACGTCCCACTGTTCCACATCACTTTAACCCTAAAACTGCAATGGTAATAAACTGCCCTGCACAAAACAGAACAGGAAACGTCCCACTGTTCCACATCACTTTAACCCTTACCATGGCATCATAAGTAGGACTGATTGCATGTTCCACTCGGAGGGGATAAATAATATTCATGATCTCCACCCTCAGACACTTGTATGGGCATGCAGAAACCCTTCCTCCACAGAGTGAAAACAAACAATCTGCTTCAAAACCAGTTGCAACAGAGGGAAGATTAAACAACCTTTACCCCCTATCACACTCAACATACCCCACGACTAGCTGGCTTGGCCCAGATCTGACTACATGGCTTATGCCACGACTACCGCAGTAAGAGTTAACAAAGCACATCTGTGCACACAGGTGCCCGTGCACACACACGCATGCACAAACACACACATGCACAGTTCCTAAGAAAAAGCAATTAAAAGAGAGCTTACCGAGTGGGTGATGACAGCAACTATGGCATTGGTGCCCAGTGGATAGTCATCCATGTTGTACTGGTCGTAGGACTGGGTGCGCAGCAGGGGGACCTGGGGGGTGTTCAGCCGGTACAGCTTGTTGTCTGCTCTTTTGGGGAAGGCATGCACGGGCGTTCCCATCGTTTGCTTCATCATCTGCAACAACAACCACTTGACCATGATCTGTGGATACAATATATAGTGTTAGAAGTCGAGTATCATTTAGTTTCAGTACAATTATACAACACTGATCATGAGTGTGCACTGGTGTATCCAGTTTTCTGCTTCATCTGCAACAACAATCACTTGACCATGATCTGTGGATACAATTTATAGTGTTAGAAGTCGAGTATCATTTAGTTTCAGTACAATTATACAACACTGATCATGAGTGTGCACTGGTGTATCCAGTTTTCTGCTTCATCTGCAACAACAACCACTTGACCATAATCTGTGGATACAATGTGCAGTGTTTGAAGTCAAGTATCACTTGTCTTAGTTTCAGTACAACTGTACAACATTCGACTCATGAGTGTGTACTGGTGTGCCTATATTTGTGCTTCATTATTGGCAACAACAATCACTCCAGCCTTGATCAAACAATACTGAAGGTGTCCACAAACTTCATGTTGATAAATGCATTTGAAGTCAAGTATCACTTGGTTCCTATTACAACTGTCAACAATGGCTAATTATGTTGATAGAATGCATTTGAAGTCAAGTATCACTTAGATTCTAGTAAATCTGTTCACATGAGCTCATGACTTTCTAAGGTCCCAGAAAAGTTCTCCCTAGGATTAGAAGGCATGGGTCCGAGTGATTCTTTCATTCAGTTGAACAAACAAGGAAAACATTTATAATTCTTCCATGTCAACCTTGTCTTCCATTGTAATTTAAAGCAGTGCAGTTTCCACTGGAGCCATCAACATTGGTGGACCAAGTTATTTGAAAAAAATCAAAATAAAAGGAAGTCAGCAGTTCCCAGACCTGGCACTGGTAGATGTTTCGGGGGGCCTGGTTGTGGTTGGAGAAAGGGGTCATGCCAGCCAAGGCACTCAGGGCTTCCTGGGAACCCAGCTCCACATAGGCCTTCCCCTGCAACACAGCACACAGATCACCAGCAACACAGCACACAGATCTTCAGCAACACAGCACACAGATCATCAGCAACACAGCACACAGATCATCAGCAACACAGCACACAGATCTTTCTCAACAAAGCTCACAGATCATCAGCAACACAGCACACAGATCTTCAGCAACACAGCACACAGATCATCAGCAACACAGCACATAGATCATCAGCAACACAGCACACAGATCTTCAGAAACACAGCACACATATCATCAGCAACACAGCACACAGATCATCAGCAACAAAGCACACATATCTTCAGCAACACAGCACACAGATCATCAGCAACAAAGCACACATATCTTCAGCAACACAGCACACAGATCATCAGCAACAAAGCACACATATCTTCAGCAACAAAGCACACATATCATCAGCAACACAGCACACAGATCATCAGCAACAAAGCACACATATCTTCAGCAACACAGCACACAGATCATCAGCAACAAAGCACACATATCTTCAGCAACACAGCACACAGATCATCAGCAACACAGCACACAGATCTTCAGCAACACAGCACACAGACCATCAGCAACACAGCACATAGATCATCAGCAACACAGCACACAGATCATCAGAAACACAGCACACATATCATCAGCAACACAGCACACAGATCATCAGCAACAAAGCACACATATCTTCAGCAACACAGCACACAGATCATCAGCAACAAAGCACACATATCTTCAGCAACACAGCACACAGATCATCAGCAACAAAGCACACATATCATCAGCAACACAGCACACAGATCATCAGCAACAAAGCACACATATCTTCAGCAACACAGCACACAGATCTTCAGCAACAAAGCACACATATCTTCAGCAACACAGCACACAGATCATCAGCAACAAAGCACACATATCATCAGCAACACAGCACACAGATCATCAGCAACAAAGCTCACAGATCATCAGCAACACAGCACACATATCATCAGCAACACAGCACACAGATCATCAGCAACAAAGCTCACAGATCATCAGCAACAAAGCACACAGATCATCAGCAACACAGCACACAGATCATCAGCAACACAGCACACAGATCATCAGCAACACAACACATAGATCATCAGCAAAGCACACCAACACAGCACACAGATCATCAGCAACACAACACACAGATCATCAGCAACAAAGCACACCAACACAACACACAGATCATCAGCAACAAAGCACACCAACACAGCACACAGATCATCAGCAAAGCACACCAGCACAGCACACAGATCATCAGCAACACAGCCCACACTGACACAGATCATCAGCAGCACAGCACACACTGACACAGATCATCAGCAACACAGCACACACTGACACAGATCATCAGCAGCACAGCACACACTGACACAGATCATCAGCAACACAGCACACAGATCATCAGCAACAAAGCACACCAACACAGCACACAGATCATCAGCAACACAACACACAGATCATCAGCAACAAAGCACACAGATCATCAGCAAAACACACCAACACAGCACACAGATCATCAGCAACAAAGCACACCAGCACAGCACACAGATCATCAGCAACACAGCACACACTGACACAGATCATCAGCAGCACAGCACACACTGACACAGATCATCAGCAACACAGCACACAGATCATCAGCAACACAACACACAGATCATCAGCAACACAACACACAGATCATCAGCAACACAGCACACACTGACACAGATCATCAGCAACACAGCACACAGATCATCAGCAACACAACACACAGATCATCAGCAACACAACACACAGATCATCAGCAGCACAGCACACACTGACACAGATCATCAGCAACACAACACACAGATCATCAGCAACAAAGCACACCAACACAGCACACAGATCATCAGCAACACAACACACAGATCATCAGCAACACAGCACACAGATCATCAGCAACAAAGCACACCAACACAACACACAGATCATCAGCAACAAAGCACACCAACACAGCACACAGATCATCAGCAACACAACACACAGATCATCAGCAACAAAGCACACCAACACAGCACACAGATCATCAGCAACACAACACACAGATCATCAGCAACACAGCACACAGATCATCAGCAACAAAGCACACCAACACAGCACACAGATCATCAGCAACACAACACACACTGACACAGATCATCAGCAACACAGCATGCATACCAATCATCAGCAACCCAGCATACAAATCATCAGCAACACATATTCAAATCTTCAGCTACAGAGAATCAGTCTTCGGCAACATTCAATTCCCATCAGTAACAATGACAGTCTGGGTTGTGACACAGAGCACAACTTGACTGTGCAAAATTAGAATGTTTGCAAAGACGGGAATGGTGAAATGAAAGGAAAAAAGGGGCAACTGAATTGCTAAAAAACAAAGCAACAACAAAACCTTCCTCTACTCATACCTGCCAACCCCTCAGATGCTTCCAGTGTGATAACTTTAGCTTTTCGGTGTAACCCTGGAAGTTTGAGTGTAATCCACACCCGCGACTAAACTTTGCCATGCAAGTGACATACAGACAAAAGATCACATGGAAACATGTAAAAATAACCATTTCAATATTGTTCAAAAAACAATAAAACGATTCAGAATAACAAATCTGGTCTCTTTTCAACCTAATACATAGTACCTAAAGTTGATTCCTAACTCAAATTCCGATTCATATCAGGTGCCGATAGCAGGACGTCGTGCTCCACAAGGAACTCAGAGAATAAAGTCTAAGCACGGATGACAGCAATATCCGTGTCTTTCTTTTCTACATTCACAAAGCCTGAAACCTTTGGAGTCGACTGAGGTGCACTCGCTTCAGTGGGTCATTCTTTGTGCTGATGTGTTGATCAATGTCGTACATCCCAGCGTGCGTTATGGAAAAACTGATGTGTTGATCAATGTCGTACATCCCAGCGTGCGCTATGGAAAAACTGATGTGTTGATCAATGTCGTACATCCCAGTGTGCGCTATGGAAAAACTGATGTGTTGATCAATGTCGTACATCCCAGCGTGCGCTATGGAAAAACTGATGTGTTGATCAATGTCGTACATCCCAGCGTGCGCTATGGAAAAACTGATGTGTTGATCAATGTCGTACATCCCAACATGCGCTATGGAAAAACTGATGTGTTGATCAATGTTGTACATCCCAGCGTGCGCTATGGAAAAACTGATGTGTTGATCAATGTCGTACATCCCAGCGTTCGCTATGGAATCAATGTCGTACATCCCAGCGTGCGCTATGGAAAAACTGATGTGTTGATCAATGTCTTACATCCCAGCGTGCGCTATGGAAAAACTGATGTGTTGATCAATGTCGTACATCCCAGCGTGCGCTATGGAAAAACTGATGTGTTAATCAATGTCGTACATCTCAGGGTTCGCTATGGAATCAATGTCGTACATCCCAGCGTGCGCTATGGAAAAACCCACTCCACACACTTTGCATTTCGCGTGACTTGCTCCGAGACACAACCTTTTGATGCAGGGATGCTTTTCAGCATATTCATCCTTGTACTTCTAATGTTCTATTGAATTTTCATCTTCTTCATGGAGGAATTGATTCGATCTCTAGGATAGCATCACTTCATGTTAATCATGATGATAGAAGGTGCGCAGCGATGTTGAACATAGTGAAATGTGCAGGAAGGGAAGCAAAGAACGTTTGAAATGAATCGAAGCAACACGCTTGGATGTATCAGAGGAAGAACGCAGCAAAAAAAGTTAAGCACAGCGATTGGCTGTAAATCAGAGGTGATGACATGCACACCACAAGCTCTCTCACTCAGCCCACACGGTGAACACAAGATTGAGCGTGACATGCATTTTTCATATTTGGGTTTTTTACTTTAAGAGTAATGATTCTAAATTGAGTGTAAAGCATAATTTGAGCAGTTTAGGCATAACAAATTACGCCAAAAGTGTTATGGTTGGCAGCTCTGTGTACTGAACTGACTGCAGTGACAGTGACAGATATGATCTTCAGGGTGCATCATCACTGCAGTATCCAATGCCACATTTGGCACCTCAGGACACAAATAACAGGAGTAATGGAGAGTTCAAAAGCACACACTCCTTTTGGTCAACCATTTGGAATTGTTACTGTTCATGAGCTACTGATGCAGGGTGCATATAATGCTGTTTTGTAAGCTTCCAAATACATGTCCATATGGTCACCATTTGGAATTGTTACTGTTCATGAGCTACTGATGCAGGGTGCATATAATGCTGTTTTGTAAGCTTCCAAATACATGTCCATATTGGTCTTTTAGAATGAAATCCCAAATGCAAGGGATGCTCCACCACCAGCTGCTTGTCTTAACTTGATCACAGCAATGAAAATCATTTTTAGTTAAACCCTTCCAGCAGTCACACAGAAAAGATGCTGCAAAATTGCCAATACTCAAAAGAGCCCTCCATGTCCCTTACCGTGAGGTCATCTTCTGGCTGTGCAATGCCCATGGACGCTTGTTCAAAGATGCCAATGCGCTCCTCTTTCTTGTAGTGCAAATTCTTCACTGGGCGAAGGAAACGGCCCATCTCTGTGAAGAGGTAGAGACCAGGGAAGAGGCCACCCACATCTGGTGGCTCTATTATCACTATCTCCATGTCTGAGGGGACATTCTGAAAAGAAAATACATAACATCTGACTGAAGACAAACATGGATTGCAGAGTCTGAGGAAGAGGAGATTAAAAAGGGACAACCAGGAACAAGAGAGCAAGAAGCAGGAGGAAAAGCCAGAAAAGGTAGAGGAAGGAAGGGAGATAAAAAAAGAAAATGGAGGAAGTGGAGGCAGATAAGACGATTGAGGAGCAGAAAATGACAATGGAGGAGAGAAGGAGAGAGAAGGAGGATAAGGTGCAGGAGAAAGAGAAGGAGGAGAAAGAGAAAGAAGAGGAGGAGGAGGAGAAGCAGGAGAGGAGGAGGAGGAGGAGGAGGAGGAGGAGGAGGAGGAGGAGAAGGAGGAGGAGGAGGAGGAGGAGGAGGAGGAGGAGGAGGAGGAGGAGGAGGAGGAGGAGGAGAGGAGAGGAGAGGAGAGGAGGAGGAGGATGAAGAGGAAGAGAAGGGGAGGAGGAGGAGGAGGAGAGGAGAGGAGGAGGAGGAGGAGGAGAGGAGAGGAGAGGAGAGGAGAGGAGAAGGAGGAGGAGGAGGAGGAGGAGGAGGAGGAGGAGGAGGAGGAGGAGGAGGAGGGGAGGAGAGGAGAGGAGAAGGGGAGGAGGAGAGGAGAGGAGAGGAGAGGAGAGGAGAGGAGAGGAGAGGAGAGGAGAGGAAAGGAAAGGAAAGGAGAGGAGAGGGAGGAGGAGGAGAAGAAGGAGAGGAGGAGGACAGGAGAGGAGGAGGAGGAGGAGGAGGAGGAGGAGGAGGAGGAGGAGGAGGAGGAGGAGGAGGAGGAGGAGGAGGAGGAGGGGAGGAGGAGGAGGAGAAGGAGGGGAGGAGGAGGAGGAGGAGGAGGAAGAGGAGGAGGAGGAGGAGGGGGGGAGGAGGAACAGGAAGAGGAACAGGAGGAGGAGAAGGAGGAGGAACAGGAGGAGGAGAAGGGGGAGCAGGAGGAGGTGCAGGAGAAAGAGGAGAAGAAGGAGAAAGAGGACAAGAAGGAGGAGAAGGAGGAGGAGATGGAGGAGGAGGAGAGGAGGATTAGCAGGAGGAGAGGAGGAGCAGGAGGAGGAGCAGGAGGAGATGGAGGAGGAGAGGAGGAGCAGGAGGAGATGGAGGAGGAGCAGGAGGAGAGGAGGAGGAGGAGAGGAGGAGGAGAGGAGGAGGAGGAACAGGAGGAGGAGGAGGAACAGGAGGAGGAGGAGGAGAAGGAGGATGGGGAGGAGGAACAGGAGGAAGAGAGGAGGAGAAGGGGGAGCAGGAGAAGGTGCAGGAGAAAGAGGAGAAGAAGGAAAAGAGGAGAAGAAACAGAGCCAGAACTAGGAGGTGGAAGAGTAACACCAGGTGAGGGAGAAGGAGTAAAATAAACACAAGGATATGTATATCATGCAAGCAAAATATACATGAATTTTTTAATATAAAATCTCAGGTGGGAACAGCCAGTGAAAAAATCGGGAAGAAATGACAAATCCCGAACACCTCCAACCACAACAACACTGACAAAGCAAAGGTTTCTAGCTTCCTCACCGGGTGGCCCATGACCTTGAAATGCCGCAGCTGTTGGGCAATCTGCTGCAGGACAGGGATGGAGGCATGGCCCACTATGGCCCCATCCAGAATGACCACCTGGGCGTCATCAGCAAATCCAGCAGTGGCTTCACTGACCGACACAACGCCCATCCCCACCAGCATGCCCCTCAGCATGGGCTGTCCTTGGAACCAGTGAGTAACCACCTGTTTCAGTGAGGGAAGTCAAGATTTCTTGATGGATGGATGGATGGATGGTATTTTACGGCCTATCAGCCATTGAAGGCTTTGTAAGGCCACTAAGCACGAAAAGCACTAGAACAGTTGAGAGTAAACGCAAATCATGTCACGGGGTCCCTAGTCATTCGCCTCTTACGAATCATGTAGGGAGGCGCAGTGGGTCAATTCTTACCCCGAACCCACAGGGGGGACAAGATCTCTTGATCAATGGTATACTGTTACAGGCTGAGCTTCTAGTCCAGTGATTAGAGTGCTTGCCTACTGTTGCTTGGGACAACTGGAAGCAGTGCTTGAAGCTGTGCAGATCTTAAAGCTGCAATCTAGGGCAAGGTGTTTAGCATGCATTGCCTCTCTCCACCCAGGAGTAAAATCGGGTAACTGCGAAGGCAGGGATGGCAAACTGTGGTACAGTGAACCCTTGTATGTAACCTTGAGCAAGCATAAGGCTGAATATTTGTACTCCCAGAGAGTGGAGATAGTGAAGGTATCTGACTGTCTTGTTTTATCACTCTGTCACTGAATTTGTCTTCAGGTGCCAGTAAAGGGTTGATCAAATGGACCAATAATCAGGGGTAAAGGGTACCGTAAAGTGGCCTGAGACCCAAACCTGGGTAAAACTTGCCCCCAAAATCCAACATCCTTAGCTTAACTCTTAACACTGATGTAGAAATGATGAGTTCGGAGATACAAAGTATTTCAAAGTTCTGAAGTTTTCAACTCAAGGCTGGTTGTTATAGCAGGCAGCATCATTCAAGCAGTGTGCCATATTGCTGCCTTTAAAGCAGCTTTGAATGAAGAAGTAATAGGTGCAGCAACAATGTATATTATATATGAAAAGATGGTCAAATGACGTAGGAGAGTCTCATTTCTTAAAAAAATATATATATATATATATACATCTTTTAAACAGAGATCATAAAGCTTTTGGGTATACATCTGTCCCAGGTTCATTTGCATTGCCATAAGGCTTACTAAACTACACCATACAGTCAAAATAAATTACTTGGTGTAAACCAAAGAAATCACAGTGGAGAGGTCAGAACCCCTTTGGCAATGGGGAATTCAGGATGAGGTGCTTACTGAGCAGTGAGCAGCCAGATGATTCATCAATCCACAGGGGGGGCCGTCTGGGGTGTGCACAGGGCAAACAAATCCTGAAAACACAGCGAGTGTCTGGTCAGACCCAAGACGTCATGAACAGGAGCTACAAGTGCAAACCTGAATCACTGGTCAATGGATGAACTGTGCACCTCACTTCCACAGTCAGCTTGAGGTGGATGTCACTTGGTCATCATTGTCACACCCTTTGCAAAAGTCATTATTTAAACTCGAATAGTGTCCACATCTCAGTACTGCATTAACCATTTTTGTTGATTATTGCCCAACACTGACCTGGCAGCATCTGCATCAGACCTGAATGCAGACGAATGCTTCAGATACAAAATATTTAAATAAACCCTGATTTCTCCCATCCCAGGGATAGAACCACTGCTCCTCGCACATCTTCTAACCCCAGTTACAATAATTCCCAATTGTGAGAAAAGAAGCCTCCAGAGAGCTGTAAACAAAACCAGGAACTGCATCTAGAAACAAATAAATAAGGAAATAGTTGGTTTACTGGCATCAAAGGATTACACAGTAAGACCATTTCTTCTGTAAAGCAGCAGTCGCCATGCTGCCAACTTAAGAAACAAACAAACAACGTAACAAAAGGTAATGGTGGGGCTTAACAACTCATAAGCAATGCTGCCCAGTTAGAAATGCACAATAGCAATGAAAGTGGTGGATAAATGGAACTGCTATAATATTCTGAATCCAAAGCCTGTTTGTAGCACACATATATCAAGCCTAGATAATAGCAACTGTTTTCATTGTTTTGCAACATCTTATACTGTAAAGCAGTTGACTGTGACCAAAGTGAAGCCTTCCGAGTAATCCTGGTGGGGACAGATTTTGTATCAGAGGAATTAACCATCTAACTGCACAAGGCTGGAGCCCCAACTCACCCCAGTACTCTGGCTTCAGGTATCGCACCGCAGAGTTTCGCATGGATGTGAAGTGTGCTCCACGGTGGATGCAGCGGAAATGAGAAATGAACCTTGCATGGTTCAGTCTGTCTGTCACCACAGCAAAACCATTGACCTGAAGATAACAAATTCAACAAATATGTGATAAAGAATATCTCAATTGTCTCCAGCATTCTGGTCATTTTGTCACAAATCAAAAGCTGCAAGAACCATCTCACTGCCATGATACTGAGCAGCTTTGGCTCGGTGTCACACATCTCCGTCAGGGCAAGTCATCCCATTACAGTTGTAGCTCATACACTTTTCATGATTGAGCATTGGATTTAAGTTCATTATGCCACCCAACAAGCCCATGTGGCAATGCAAATTCCTTCAAGATGCAAAAGGAAAGACGATGTTTCAGCCTCTTTTTGACTTAAACTACAAACAAGAAGGGCAAAGCCCATTAGACTCACATGCTTGACCTTGACTTTTACATGGCCTTGACCTTCACATGATCTTGACCTTCACATGACCTTGACCTTCAGATGAACTTCAAGGTCAAGGTCAAACAACTAAACCTAGCCATGACATCATACACTAAGAACTGCTTTACACATTTTTCATACCAAAATACATGTGGCCTTGACCCAAGGTCACGGTCATCCAAGGTCATCCAAGGTCATGCAACACAAAGCTGTTCATTCAAGACATAGGAAGCACAATGGTGCTTATTGGCACTTTCTACCATGAGATATGGTCACTTTTAGTGGTTCACTACCCCATTTTGGTCACATTTCATAAGAGTCAAAGTGACCTTGATGATATGTGACCAAATGTGTCTCATGATGAAATATAACATGTGTACTACTATGTTATGAAGTTTGGAAGAGTTATCTTCCATAGTTCAGGGTCACGGTCACTTCAAAATATGTATACAATCCAACTTTAAAGAGTTCCTGTGACCTTGACCTTGAAGCAAGGTCAAGTCACTGTGTATGTTTTTTGACATCTTGTCATCCTACACCATCATGCCAAATTGGGTGTTGATAGACTTAATAGTCTCCGAGAAAAATCCAACGTTAAAGGTTTTTTACGGATTACAGGACGCCCGGACACCCGGACAGCCGCCCGGACGCCCGGATGGGCAACACGGGTGACCTAGTATGAACGTATAACATGTGTACTACAATGTTATGAAGTTTGGAAGAGTTATCTTCCATAGTTCAGGGTCAAGGTCACTTCAAAATATGTATACAATCCAACTTTAAAGAGCTCCTGTGACCTTGACCTTGAAGCAAGGTCAATCAAACTGGTATCAAAAGATAGGGATTCCTTTGCCCTATACACCATATACAGGTCAGGTATCCAATCTCAAAACCTTCAGAGAAAATAGGGAAAATGTAAAAAATGGCTGTATTTTAGACAACATTTATGGACCCTGCGACCTTGACCTTGAAGCAAGGTCAAGTCACTTTGTATGTTTTTTGAGGCCTTGTCATCATACACCATCATGCCAAATTGGGTGTTGATAGACTTAATAGTCTCCGAGAAAAATCCAACGTTTTTCACGGACGCCCGGACGGACGACACGGGTGAGTACATAGACTCACTTTTGCTTCGCATGTGAGTCAAAAATGACACCTGCCACACAATGAGCACAGCCCGGGGCTTCACTACTGACGTTTTTGTGCAATAGTCTAAGCTGAGCAAATTTGCAACACATCTCAAGATCAGACCCAGGTAAGTTTATCTGCATGCTACAAAGTGGATTGTCAGCAATGCCCAGTAATGCAGAGAGAGGGGTTACATTACGTCAATACAGCATTTCTATCGGTGAAGGTAAAATGTACTCTATAGTCACATGGCAAGAGGATTTACAAAAGAGGGGGTGGAGGTGGGAGTGTGTGTGTGTGTGTGTGGGGGGGGGGTGGGGGGGGGGGGGGTGGTGGTGGTGGTGGAGGTGCCTGCAAATCAGAACATGAGCGTTCACAATATAAATCAACATAAACACACATATAACATATTGCTCCAAAGAAGAAGTGGGGGCCATTTTGCCAGGATTGCCACTGACCTGCTGCAGACCCAGCATGTCTCGGGACACCAGGTTGCCTGTGGCAAGGAAGTACTCCATGGAGCGGCCAATGTCCAGCATTCCCACAAAGTTTCTGGTCAGAGACTCTGCAGCAGAAAAAAATCCCAGACACATTCGATCTTATTGGAAATATGTTTAGGCCAATATGAGCCCTGAGATCGCCACAGTGCAGCGCCCAGCATTTGGAGAGCGAGAGACATCAGTTCCACAGCTTCTGGCTGTGGGAATGAGATAACAGACCACTTGGATGTGGTGCTCTCCACTGAAGCCTTGCTGATGCCATCTTATCTGTAGAAAGTCTGTTGTTGACAAAATGAGAATGAATGAATGAATGAATGAATGAATGAAGGTAGGAAGGAAGGAATAGTCTATGGCATATCAGCCTTTGTAGGTTAAGACAAAGTGAGCAATGCAGCTCATGATTTAGTTTCATCAACCCACTGAAGAGATCCAGCAGATGTGGAACCATCAACTTCTGCTGCAACAAGAACAGCATCTAGCAAATGTTTGGGCTGTAGTCATCAGCACTAAGGTATTATTGTTAGTCTAGCTTATCCATCTCATTGTAAATCTGCATCAAAGCAAGGGCCTTGGTTTCTGAGGGAATGAGCCCATGAAGTTTTGTCCCCAACTGTTTGGAGCCGAATCTCGCAGACAGGGGCAGGTACAGATTTCCCTCCTGAGAACCAACAGAGAGTGTCATCTAAAGTCCTGATCATCTGTCATGACTGAGAACATTATCAACATTTTAAAAAGACCTCAAAGGAATGAATGTTTTGACTTACGGAGATTGTTGCGAAGCTCTGCTTTGGGATTCTTGATGTTTTTCTTGATCACATCCTTTATGCCCCACAGCCAAGACTCCAGTTTCTCCTGAAATGGTAAACACATTGCAAACAACAAAACATAAGCAATTTGCATTTGTAAGTTTAGTGCGTCTTATCCCTGGACTTGCAAGAAAATAGATGTATTTCGAAAAATTGTTTCAAAAAAAGAACTAAAGCTATAGAATTTAGTATAGTTTTCTGAATTCCACTTTTCCCTAACAAGAAAGAAAAGTATGCACCATATGAACCTATCTGTCGTCAATGACTATGTTCAGTCGCTAATGAGTTAAGGGGGGATACGGCAGTGCAAAAATCACCGTTAAATTCTTAATTTTGGTGGATTTCCAGATCTCTGCAAATTTGTACTGTCAAACCAATGTACTAATTTAATGCCGGCCATTATTAGCATGAAATGTGCCTAAAAATGCACACAAAACTAAAAAAAACATGCAGTGTATCACTTGGGAGTTGGTTTGAATAAGAACAAGTCACGATTTCTCTAGTCATTCACCTTGCACACAACCTGTAGGGAGATGCAGTGGGTCAGTTCTAACCCCCGACCTTTCTAGAGAAAAGATTCAGTGAAAGAATTGACTGGAGAACAAGTTCATATGGTGCACAGTGGAGATAGAGCTGTCCTATTTGTTGAAAAAGTGAGACATATTGAAAAACTAGACGTAGATCTTTGTTCCTTGTTTATCAAAATACAGCCCTAACATTTAAAGGATTAATTCTTTGTTGAGTCTTTGCCACTTTGTCAGGCTATTATAGTAATCTTTCCATTATTCATGATGTAATTAGAAAATGATATATACAAAACGGGATTTTTTTACATGTTTATGGGGTGATGGATATGACATTATGAATGAATTGGTCCAATTGCATAGAAATAGGTTCCAACCTGATAAAATGCAGATGATGTGTAACTTACCAAAGAAGAAAACAATTTGATGTTATCTTTTGCAGTGTTTGAGTTTTGTATTTTTTAATGTAGTGCATGTGGCAGCCTCCTTGACTAGCTGCCGTGGCAACCCTGGGGTTGAGACATTTTTTCATTGGAGTTTTTAGTACTTGGCATGTGTGTCTATGATGTGATAGTACTCATTTATTGGAAAGAGAACTGTTTTATACAAGCCCTATGGTCATCGCCATATTCCTCCTTAAAACCCGCAAGCTTCCAAGGTCAACACAACCTATGAACGGGAATGGCAAAAATCAACCCAAACTGAAACTGACCAGTGTTGAACTGAAGATAGAATTACACACATGCATGTGCACACAGCACACACACACACACACTCTCTGCCAATCCGAGTTTGGACTATGGTCTTGCCTTTGGCACCATTTACATTCATTTGGAGAATCGACAGACTATCTAGCACTAGTAATAGCCTCTGTTAACACCCTTATAAAAATCCTTGTGCCTGGAACACATCTCTATGTTAGCTTATCAAGGTAAAATGTTACAATACATCTACAACTAGAGCACAGTGGCAGCACCTTGATCACACACAGGTACAGGTGTCCACTGAGCAAGACCTCATGGAACTGGGGGTTGTCCACCGATTCCTCCACACACTCATCGTTGATGAAGGCATAGAGCTTCAGCACCATGTGTCTGGGGAAGAAATGGGAATGAGCATGAACCAAGCAGAAAACATGATAAAGTCTCAATTTTTGGGCGCGTTTGTTAGGCCCAAAATCTCGAGATTCTCCCTCGATGGCTAGTCGAGGGGGAGCAAGACGCTCCTACAGCTAAAACAACTGCCAATCATCAACTGGCAAGGTGGAAGAACATGGCTGCGTCCTGGTGCCAGAGTCGGTGAAGAAGTTGCCGATAGACGAAATAACTGACGATACAAAAATCACATCAGTTTTTCACTTGATAGAACACACCATGGTGTCATATCGAATGGCACGGGAACTTTTTCAATGAAAAAAAAGCAACCCGGGTTCAACTGTAGACAATTTTGTCAAAAATGTTAGGCCTCGATTTATTTCGATCAATTCAAGGGACATAATTCATAGAGTGTACATATATAGTGTTTTGTGTTTGCAAGCGATTAAAACATTTTCGGCAGTGTATGTCCAGAAATAATTTATACACCTACTCCTCTAAATATACAAATGAACACTCAAACAGCAAGTACTTCCGTGTACGTACACTTTTCCATTCTCAAACCCTGAGAAGCACATTACAGGCACTGCTGTCAATCAGCGGCATCCCAGTTGGCACGGTCTCCGCCATTTTGGCTCATCTGGGTCTCTGCATCAGGGGAGCTCTGGATTTCACTCGGCCTCCTGCCTTCACGGCGAGTGCGTCTTTGTGAGCGAGGAACGTAGGCAACGCCTTGTCCTTGCGATTCTCTTGAGATTTTGGGCCTAACAAACGCGCTCTTTGTCAGAATGCTTTTTCAGAATATATGAATGATGATGAAGGAGAGAAGGCAGTATGAAATATTTTTATGACAAATTATTCGAACACCCTTGAAATCACACCTTTATCAGGCATGTCATGTCTTCATACACTTTTGTTTGTAAAATTGTGATTTAAAATTCTCTTACCTCAAACTATACAGTTAAATTGAAAAAGAAAATTATGTGTATAAGGGCCTACTGTCACATGCTGTGCTGTTACATGGAGACAGTAAATCCATCACAGGTCTCCAAGCCACAACATGCTATGAGCCAATCATGAGTCCAAGTCATAAGAATTGCATTTGTACATGGTGGAATGAAATTTTGAATTCTTCACTTGTACAAAATTGTCTCAAACTACTTGCCAGGGATGAAAACAGCAAATGGAAAAAAAAGAGGAAACTTGGCCGGGGTCCAGGGGCCGCCTAGGCCCCGGTGGGGTGCAGGGGCAACGCCCCTCTGGGGGGACCAGGGGGGCAACGCCCCCCACCGAAACTTTTAATGCTATTTATAAGTGCTGAGAAGGCATTTCCTAGCAATTCAAGTACAAATTCAGACAAGAGCAAATGTCAAAATCTGCTTATGAAAGGTGCTGAAAACTATAATTTATATTTTAAATTTTTAGACATTACTTCCTACATTACAAAATCAGCTGTCTGAATATTAGTTATATAAAAAAATCCCTTGTGAAAAGTGCACCAGGAAGTTTTTTCAACAACTAGTACAGTACAAACACTTGTCAACATCATGCCAAAAATTTTAAGTTGTGTTACCTCCGCATCATTTATTCATATCACTCCTGAAACTTGACATCTCACAAAGTCTACAAGTCCACTGTAGATCTCGATGACACCAGCAATGCCACTGTGAGATGTTCGCCCACGCTTGTGCCAGCTCCCATCGAACGAAACTGCAATATCTAGACGTCCTTCTGGAGTTGGCTGACTAATTTTCAACTGCAAGTACATCAGTCGAACCTGTTCAGCTGCCTCCTGAAGGTGCCTATCAGCAGCCCGATGAACTCCTGAATGCAGCGTCTTCTGGTAGAGCTGCCATGTCTTCAGATGCATGGGTGGGGGCATGTTCATGAGAGCGAAAAATCGTCTCAGTTGGGTGAACCCAATCCCAATGGAGGTGGCAGCAACGACGAGACGACGGTTGATGTCATAGCCATTGTGCAGAGTACCTGTCTTTGGTGAGGTCCTGACCGCCGTAATGGTGTTCCCACATGCTGAGCAGAACACTTTCAGCTTGCTCGCTGATCCAAACATCGCCGACTGATTTTTGGTCACTGTTAACGGCAGCTGGTCACAATCTCGGCAGCGGAACACGGAGACGAGCTTGTTCATCATGCTCATGCTGACGATCACGTTCTCGTCATCACCTACTGGCTCTCTTGTCTCGCTCTCGAAACGACGAAGTTTCTTGGCACTGGTAGGGACAGATTCTGACGATGAGGAGGCGATTGCTTTCGCAACATCAGCTGCGCCAGAAGCAGATTCGATAAACGTGAGTGCGGAGGTTGCCGAATCACTACTAGCGAGAGGTGCATCTTCGGTCGAAGTAGAACTAGAAGCAAGCGCTGTCGATTCTCGAGCTCCGGAGTCAGGACATAAGTCGGTTCCCACTCCATGTCTTCGTTTCTGAGCGGACGATGAGGAGGCGAGCAACCTCGAAACAGCTGCGCCAGACGTAGTTTTGATCGACTCAAGTCAAGAGTGGTAGCTGCTGAATCGCCGCTCGCACGTGGTGCGGTGTCGATCGAAACAGAAGCGATCACTGTCGAATTCTCCGCTCCGGAGGCTGTTGACAAGTCTACCGTTGTCTTCCTTTTTTTCTTCGGCTTTTTCCCAAATTTATGCAGCGTAGCAAACTTCTTTGCATCCCTCCTCAGCATTCTTGCACTTGGTTGATTGATACTAAAGACGCAGTGCGTTCCTTATGTCGAAAAGAGCCGAAGCTAGCTTCGGCTGTTTCCGTTCATCAATTCGGCCATGATCACGCGATGCGCATGGATTAAGCGACCAATCAGAGCAAAGGATAGACAGAGGCTTCTCTTTTGAAGCGTTTCATTGGTTCACACTAGTTTCCGATTTCTGCTTCGTGTGCTTTTAAGCAGATTTGCACGATTGGCCGAGGCATCAAAATGGCTACCCATCAGCCGGTGCGGTTCAACCTAACCCCCCCCCCCCCCCCCCAAAAAAAAAAAATAAAAATTTCTCAACGGATTTACACGAATCTCGAGAGTGACCAAATTGGTCATCAAATCCGAGGAAATCCTCGGATCCGCGGAAAATTTTCATCCCTGACTTGCACAATGTGGAAGACTCAACTCTACTTACATCAAGAAATGGAATTTTTCCTTGAAATCAGAAAGATGGGTAGCAATACACTTCCTGAAAAGATACAGAACCAAATGCAGTCATGGAAACAAATGATTAAATAGGCAAAATCAAACATGTCCATTACTTATGAAACAAAATTGGCTATGCTTCTAAGCATGACAAAACTAATAAATCCCATGAAAAAAAGTATAATTTCTCCATGTGCATACATTTTTAACATTTATGCACAAGCTCTCTCGCTCTCTCAAAAACATACACTCTCAAACACACACACACACACACCCTCTCTCTCTTTCTCATACACACATACACACACACCTTCTCTCTCTTTCATATACACACACACACACACACACACACACACACACCCTCTCTCTCTCATACACACACACACAAACACACACACACACCCTCTCTCTCTCTCTCTCACTCACACACACACACACACACACACACACACACACACACACACACACACACACCCTCTCTCTTTCATACACACACACACACACACACACATACACGCACACACACACTAATACACACACACAAACACACACACCTCCCTATTGTATGTCACCATCCTTCTACATCCCCACTTCCTGCATCCAAGGTGATGGAGACTTACCTGATGAGGTACTGCCCAATCTGGATGTCCGTGTACCACTCGGGGCGATCCAGCTTGATGCGGAAGCGGTTGCCCAGGTAGGCCAGGGCCTGGTTCTGGGAGAGGACACCCATTGCCATCACCTCTCTCATCATGGCCACGATGTTCCTGTCCAAGAAATGGCAAGGTATGCTCACGGGCATCCACATTCACCAGGTAACAATGACTGCACCATTCCTGTCTCATAGACTGCAACAGTCCACTCTGTGGTCAAAACAGCAACCTACACACACCCAAGGCACTCACTTCTTCCCAAGACAGAACCAATGACACTCCTGATATTATGACAACCACACCTGATTCTTGGGCAACAATGTTTGTCCACTGAGAAATGCCATGGTATTCATTAACATGCAGGCCTTGCCATCCTTACATCTTCAGCAACAGCACTAAAGGAATCCATCATAACATCAAACATACTCCTTATTTACAACAATGGAAGCTTTCAGAGCATATACTATCAAAGTATCCTTTTTGGGTTTTTTTACTTAGTAACAATGGTTCCAAGGTTTCACAGCAAAACTCGTCCCAACCTCTCCCCCATCCCCCTTCTCCACACAACAAAAATAATTTTTTTAAACCCTCAGCAAGGTAGACATCATCTCATCAACAAATGAAGAAAACCAGCAGCATAGATTTCTGCATAGATAGATGATGTAATGTACATTCAGCTCTGAATTTGTAACTCTCTTCTGCTTTACACAGCTCATTTGACACTATCAAGTTAATTAAACTTACGATTCAAGGAATGTGTCATCTCTCTTTCCTTGTGTGATCAGGTCATAAATGTTCTTGTCTGGATAATAAACCAGGGCCTGTAAGAAAGAAACAAATTAAAACAATGGAAGCATAAGAAAAAATGATAGAAAATAAAAGAGTGTCAAAATGGAACCTAGGGATGAGGAAGGTGGCGCTGGGGCATTACAGTAGAGCAGGTTGGGCCATCTCTCTTGGAAAAACAAACAAACAACCCCCCAACCCTACCCCACCCTCCAAAACCCCAGAAGAATTTTTAAAACCCTACCAGTACAAATTTGCTTTCTAAATCATTGATAGTGATTGCTTCATTGATGAATGGTAAAATTCATGCTGATTAAAAAAAATATATGAAAAAAATCCACACTTAAGAGCACTTATTAAAACCAAAATCATGTCACTATTATAAAGGAAAGGAAAAAACCCCCTAGACAAATCAAATGCAAGAATGAATGCATAATGAATGAAAAGATCTGTTTAATGATCATCCACCTATCATTATAAAAATTTATGTTTTCATTGATCAATTTTGAAATTTAAGGGCAACACAGATAATATTTCAGAGAAAAGCATACGCACATCACACACAAAGAAACCCATCCAAATCATGACAAGTGCCAGCCTGGCTGTCCAGTCAGTCAGACTGCAGGAGCAGTCCACACCTACCCTCATAATGAGCATGACAGGGATGAAGAAGAGCTCCTTGTGGTAGGCAATGCTCAGAACTGCAGAGCCAGTCTTCAGGTAGTGCAGCACCATGGTCTGAAAGGCAAGCAGTGAGGACATGATGAGGGAACCTCACTGAAGAAAGGCAAGCAGTGAGGACATGATGAGGCAACCTCACTGGAGAAAGGCAAGCAGTGAGAACATGATGAGGGAACCTCACTGAAGAAAGGCAAGCAGTGAGGACATGATGAGGGAACCTCACTGAAGAAAGGCAAGCAGTGAGGTGATGAGGGAACCTCACTGGAGAAAGGCAAGCAGTGAGGACATGATGAGGGAACCTCACTGGAGAAAGGCAAGCAGTGAGGACATGATGAGGCAACCTCACTGGAGAAAGGCAAGCAGTGAGGACATGATGAGGGAACCTCACTGGAGAAAGGCAAGCAGTGAGGACATGATGAGGGAACCTCACTGAAGAAAGGCAAGCAGTGAGGACATGATGAGGGAACCTCACTGAAGAAAGGCAAGCAGTGAGGACATGATGAGGCAACCTCACTGAAGAAAGGCAAGCAGTGAGGACATGATGAGGGAACCTCACTGGAGAAAGGCAAGCAGTGAGGACATGATGAGGGAACCTCACTGGAGAAAGGCAAGCAGTGAGGACATGATGAGGCAACCTCACTGAAGAAAGGCAAGCAGTGAGGACATGATGAGGGAACCTCACTGGAGAAAGGCAAGCAGTGAGGACATGATGAGGCAACCTCACTGAAGAAAGGCAAGCAGTGAGGACATGATGAGGCAACTTCACTGAAGAAAGGCAAGCAGTGAGGACATGATGAGAGAGCCTCACTGGAGAAAGGCAAGCAGTGAGGACATGATGAGGGAACCTCACTGAAGAAAGGCAAGCAGTGAGGACATGATGAGGGAACCTCACTGAAGAAAGGCAAGCAGTGAGGACATGATGAGGGAACCTCACTGAAGAAAGGCAAGCAGTGAGGACATGATGAGGGAACCTCACTGAAGAAAGGCAAGCAGTGAGGACATGATGAGGGAACCTCACTGGAGAAAGGCAAGCAGTGAGGACATGATGAGGGAACCTCACTGGAGAAAGGCAAGCAGTGAGGACATGATGAGGGAACCTCACTGGAGAAAGGCAAGCAGTGAGGACATGATGAGGGAACCTCACTGGAGAAAGGCAAGCAGTGAGGACATGATGAGGGAACCTCACTGAAGAAAGGCAAGCAGTGAGGACATGATGAGGGAACCTCACTGAAGAAAGGAGTGTAGCATGGTTTATCTACCCAGTATTCATGACCACATCTTGGCAAGCTATAATTTCTTACAAGGCACCCAAACACTAGTGTGCATGTTAGCACGTCTTACCAGCAAATACACACATGCATGAATGTATGCTAGCTACAGGTAACAACTAATAAATTTCACATCTGGCATCATCTTGGATGGGCAAACATGATATCACTTTACTTTGAATCTCCTTAAAACATACAAAAACACGATATCACATATGCACCAGACATGAGTCACAGAAATAAGTTCAAAAGATACCACAGAACTGATCCACTATACATCCAATAAAATACATCATTTCATATAGAGCTTCCACTAGTACAGCAAGCCTCATAGGGAGGGGAAAAAAAGTGACCAGTCGTCCCATTAGTCAACTCCTACAAGCATGAAAAATGGACACTCACTGTGGCATGCTGATCAGCAGACACACATCGAACTGAAAGGCCGTACTTGGTACAGTTGGCCACACGCTTGACCCAGTTCATCCTCTTCAGGCACAGAGGCTGAGAACAGAAAGGTAGTGCTGACCCTCAATGCAGAGAGGAAGAATCCCAAATAAAAAGTGTGGTTTGGTGAAGCATGTTTGCTGCTACACAATTCAATTAAAAGCAAAATAAAATCTCTCAAGTGGATACTTGCTATAAGAAAGTAGCTATATCAAGCAAAAAGGAATTACTCCCAATTCTCATGTTGTCAAAAAATAAAACAGCTGGGTGGGTTCAGCAAATTATCATCATTCAGAAATTCCTGGAAATGCAAAATTAACATTTACCCTATTAAAAAACAAATAAAAAAGAACACCAACTGTTATTTGTTTCATATGATGTCTGCATATCTTTTTAAGGATAATTATTCTTCTACATGATGACATAAATACATACATAGTTTCGCCTCTGTGCAACCAACAGACGGAGTATTTTTTCATTGCCGTTTATAATGAAATAGCCTCCATTTTCCTGGAAATAGAAAAACATAATAAAAGAATAGATAAAAAAGTGTTTCAAAACAGCAGCCTAATATGTTCAGTTATACCTCTAACACAACTTGTCTGTCAAGTGTAACTCCATGGTTTAGATTGCTTCATTGCCCAACAACCAAAATCTGTTCCATTCTTAGCAAGTGCTCACGTAGGTCTCATCATGGATGTAGACAGAGTGCAAGGCACATTGAGCATTCACAATGGATGAAGCAGTTCTGTCCTTGGGCAGTAAAGGTGTTAGTGTTATAAGAAATCCCTCGTTTAGAAGTCAACCTATTTAATCCATTTGAAAAGAAGTACTGGAGACTTTTGTCCAACTTCAAAATTGTATTTCAGAGCTTTCGAGGCCAAGTAGGCTCCTTCTTCAGTGAAGTAAAAAGCTATGTGCGAACGAGTCTGCCAAATCTGACGTCGCACCACTGATGACGTAATGTCCGATGCCCAGCAACGAAATCCACCTGTATCACAAAGTAACTAAATAGAAGTGCAAAAATAGAGAATGCAGGTGACACGGAGGTCTTACTATCAAGAACCCCTTGAGGAACACGATCAACTCTAGTTATGCAGAAAGATTGTGCCTCCGGTTCGCACAGCAACTTAGGAATCATCTCATTCACCTGCTTTATAGTAAACGCAGACTGCTCCTCTCGACACTGGATTCCATCTACGCGGGAGTTGACGACGCCACTGCGAATGGTCTTCGCCTCCGTGTCACCTGCATTCTCTATTTTTGCACTTCTATTTAGTTACTTTGTGATACAGGTGGATTTCGTTGCTGGGCATCGGACATTACGTCATCAGTGGTGCGACGTCAGATTTGGCAGACATAGCCTTTTACTTCACTGAAGAAGGAGCCTACTTGGCCCCGAAAGCTCTGAAATACAATTTTGAAGTTGGACAAAAGTCTCCAGTACTTCTTTTCAACTCGTTTACGAGTCCAACACCGGCCTCCTGTTTTCTAGATATTTAATCCATCACATGTTTAAAGCCAAGTCCCATTTCTATTCACAAGTCTTCATTACTGGCAACATATGAAGTAATGATCTACCTTGGTTGGAGACTGAAACCTTGCAAATTAATATGTAACAGGCACACCCCAAATTGTATGTTGAATCATGTACACATTATAAGGAGGCACACCCCAAATTGTATGTTGAATCATGTACACATTATAAGGAGGCACGCCCCAAATTGTATGTTGAAATAGCCTCCATTTTTCTGGAAATAGAAAAACATAATAAAAGAATAGATAAAAAAGTGTTTCAAAACAGCAGCCTAATATGTTCAGTTATACCTCTAACACAACTTGTCTGTCAAGTGTAACTCCATGGTTTAGATTGCTTCATTGCCCAACAACCAAAATCTGTTCCATTCTTAGCAAGTGCTCACGTAGGTCTCATCATGGATGTAGACAGAGTGCAAGGCACATTGAGCATTCACAATGGATGAAGCAGTTCTGTCCTTGGGCAGTAAAGGTGTTAGTGTTATAAGAAATCCCTCGTTTAGAAGTCAACCTATTTAATCCATTTGAAAAGAAGTACTGGAGACTTTTGTCCAACTTCAAAATTGTATTTCAGAGCTTTCGGGGCCAAGTAGGCTCCTTCTTCAGTGAAGTAAAAAGCTATGTGCGAACGAGTCTGCCAAATCTGACGTCGCACCACTGATGACGTAATGTCCGATGCCCAGCAACGAAATCCACCTGTATCACAAAGTAACTAAATAGAAGTGCAAAAATAGAGAATGCAGGTGAATCATGTACACATTATAAGGAGGCACACCCCAAATTGTATGTTGAATCATGTACACATTATAAGGAGGCACGCCCCAAATTGTATGTTGAATCATGTACACATTATAAGGAGGCACACCCCAAATTGTATGTTGAATCATGTACACATTATAAGGAGGTACACCCCAAATTGTATGTTGAATCATGTACACATTATAAGGAGGCACACCCCAAATTGTATGTTGAATCATGTACACATTATAAGGAGGCACACCCCAAATTGTATGTTGAATCATGTACACATTATAAGGAGGCACGCCCCAAATTGTATGTTGAATCATGTACACATTATAAGGAGGCACACCCCAAATTGTATGTTGAATCATGTACACATTATAAGGAGGCACGCCCCAAATTGTATGTTGAATCATGTACACATTATAAGGAGGCACACCCCAAATTGTATGTTGAATCATGTACACATTATAAGGAGGTACACCCCAAATTGTATGTTGAATCATGTACACATTATAAGGAGGCACACCCCAAATTGTATGTTGAATCATGTACACATTATAAGGAGGCACACCCCAAATTGTATGTTGAATCATGTACACATTATAAGGAGGCACGCCCCAAATTGTATGTTGAATCATGTACACATTATAAGGAGGCACACCCCAAATTGTATGTTGAATCATGTACACATTATAAGGAGGTACGCCCCAAATTGTATGTTGAATCATGTACACATTATAAGGAGGTACACCCCAAATTGTATGTTGAATCATGTACACATTATAAGGAGGCACGCCCCAAATTGTATGTTGAATCATGTACACATTATAAGGAGGCACGCCCCAAATTGTATGTTGAATCATGTACACATTATAAGGAGGTACGCCCCAAATTGTATGTTGAATCATGTACACATTATAAGGAGGTACACCCCAAATTGTATGTTGAATCATGTACACATTATAAGGAGGCACGCCCCAAATTGTATGTTGAATCATGTACACATTATAAGGAGGCACGCCCCAAATTGTATGTTGAATCATGTACACATTATAAGGAGGCACACCCCAAATTGTATGTTGAATCATGTACACATTATAAGGAGGTACGCCCCAAATTGTATGTTGAATCATGTACACATTATAAGGAGGTACACCCCAAATTGTATGTTGAATCATGTACACATTATAAGGAGGCACGCCCCAAATTGTATGTTGAATCATGTACACATTATAAGGAGGCACGCCCCAAATTGTATGTTGAATCATGTACACATTATAAGGAGGCACACCCCAAATTGTATGTTGAATCATGTACACATTATAAGGAGGCACACCCCAAATTGTATGTTGAATCATGTACACATTATAAGGAGGCACGCCCCAAATTGTATGTTGAATCATGTACACATTATAAGGAGGCACGCCCCAAATTGTATGTTGAATCATGTACACATTATAAGGAGGCACACCCCAAATTGTATGTTGAATCATGTACACATTATAAGGAGGCACGCCCCAAATTGTATGTTGAATCATGTACACATTATAAGGAGGCACGCCCCAAATTGTATGTTGAATCATGTACACATTATAAGGAGGCACACCCCAAATTGTATGTTGAATCATGTACACATTATAAGGCCCCTGAAAAATACGGCTGTGGTTCAGGTACCAAGGGGAAATAGAAAGAAAAAAGGGTCGGTAGGTTGGCCTGAACTTTTACATTTTTTATCTTTTAACATTTTTTATAAGAGGCCAAATTGAACATAAACTAAACTCTCTTTCATTGAAAATGCTTTTTTAACAACTTAAATACTGGATACCCTGAGTGCTTGTAGGATAGGGCAGGGAAGGTGTGGTAGCATGCAGTTCATTGTTTACCTCCCATGTATGCTTTTGTAGTTGTTAAACCCCCCATGTATGCTTTTGTAGTTGTTAAACCCCCCATGTATGCTTTTGTAGTTGTTAAACCCCCCATGTATGCTTTTGTAGTTGTTAAACCCCCCATGTATGCTTTTGTAGTTGTTAAACCCCCCATGTATGCTTTTGTAGTTGTTAAACCCCCCATGTATGCTTTTGTAGTTGTTATACCTCCCATGTATGCTTTTGTAGTTGTTAAACCCCCCATGTGTGCTTTTGTAGTTGTTGGTCTGGGCCTTACGTCCCGCACAGCAAATGGATGGTGACGCGCAACACATAGCCTCTCCCATCCCGGGGTAGTGATTGCTGCTGCAATGCAGCTCGCTGCACATGCACGCATATGGCCTCTCCTACCCAAATGCTCCTTCAGGAACACCTTCACGTGGTCCCCCTGTTATTCACAAAGCTTCCTGCAGGTGCGACCGAGCACTCGGCGGTATAACCGGGAACTGGGCAGACTGGGCTCATAAGCCTTGGTTGGCAACCAGTCTAGGAGAAGGACAACTCCGACTTCAAACCCGGGCAGATGGAGCTCGTTAGCCTCGTCAGGCAGTTCGTCTAGGAGAGGGAAACTCTGATGTAAAACCCACCCCTGCGGGCTCGGGGTAAGAATTGACCCACCGCGTCTCCCTGCGCGATTCGTAAGAGGCGAATAAAACTAGGGCTCCGCTGCCTTGTGGATACCTTCGGGAGGAGGAAAGGCTAAGGAGTAAACCCTACACAAATCCGGAGTGAAGCCCCTAAGGCGGATGGTCGTCAGTCTTGACCTCCTTCCGGCAGCTTCTGCAGCCAGACTGGTGCCAAACGTATCGCTCCGCGTTCCTTTGGACCACACCAGCGAGGCCGAGTGGGGGATTCTGTCGACTGGGCAACCCAGGATCTCCATACACGCTGCCCAGGCTCGCGCCCTGGAGAGGTCACTTCAGTGCCGCTGTTTTACAGTGACAGAAACAACACGGGAGACAGCAGTTACGAGTTCTAAGTCCAGAGTGATTGGCGTGTGCTCGGACGCTACGGGTTGTCTCCGACGGTGGGAGGAACCATCGCAGTTCCACTGGTCAGCTACCGCCCGCCTCAATCCGGGCAGCCCCCGGCCAGATAGGTGCTGACCCGCCACAGTCTGCCTGCTTCATTGGGTGCTTGGAGCTTAGGCAAAACCGACAAGCAGACTGTAAAACCCCTGCACCAGGCAAAAAACAAAGAAGCAAAAAAACATGTATCCTGCGAATGGCAAGCTGGAACGTCAGGACAATGTGCCCTGGCCTCTCCGACGACCTAAGTCAGGTCGATGACTCCAGAAAGACAGCCATCATCAACCGCGAGCTGAAGAGGCTCAATATTGACATCGCCGCACTTCAGGAGACCAGGCTCTCATCGAGTGGCAGCCTCAGAGAACAAGACTACACGTTCTTCTGGCAGGGAAAGGAATCAGAGGAACCACGCATCCATGGCGTTGGATTTGCAGTGAGAAATTCTCTACTGCCCTCAATAGTACCACCATCGAAGGGCACACCTCGAATCCTCTCTCTCTGTCTCTCAACCTCCTCTGGCTGTGTACACATCCTGAGCATTTATGCTCCAACCCTTGGTTCTACACCAGAGACGAAGGATCAATTCTATGAGGAGCTTGAGAGCACCATCAGAGAGATCCCCGCCACAGACCAACTGTATCTGCTTGGGGACTTTAACGCTCGTGTGGGAGCTGACCAAGAATCCTGGCCTACCAGCATTGGTCACTTTGGTGTTGGCAAACTAAACGAGAACGGACAGAGGCTTCTCGAACTGTGCTCGTATCACAACCTATGCGTCACCAACACGTTCTTCGCCACCAAGCCCCAACACAGAGTATCTTGGCGCCACCCCAGATCCCATCACTGGCACCAGCTGGACCTTGTTATCACACGAAGACCTCTCCTGAGCTGCGTCCTCACAACCCGCAGCTACCACAGTGCTGACTGTGACACTGACCATTCTCTGGTTGGTAGCAAGGTGCGTCTAAAACCCAAGCGCATACATCATTCCAAGCAGAAAGGACGCCCACGAATAAATGCAGACAGGACGACCATTCCTGATGCATGCGAGCGCTTTGCCAACCTTATGGAAGAGGCCCTACAGGAGTGCCCCGCAAACAGCGCCGAAGAGAGATGGAACCACATCCGTGACGCCATTTACAACTCAGCCATGGAAGCCTTCGGCAAGCGGGAAAGGCAAAGTCAAGACTGGTTTGTGGCCGGAATTGCTAAACTTGAACCAGCAATAGCAGCCAAGCGAGCAGCGCTGCTGAACTACAAGAGAGAACCCTCTGGGAGGACCCTCACCGCGCTCAGGAAGGCCAGAAATGACGCCCAACGCATAGCCCGGCGCAGTGCCAACGACTACTGGCTGAATCTCTGCCAGAGCATCCAGCTCGCCGCCGACTGCGGCAACGTCCGCGCTATGTATGATGGCATGAAGAAAGCCTTCGGTCCTAGCACCACCAAAATTGCACCTCTGAAATCAGCCACCGGCGCTGTTATCACGGACAGAGGAAGGCAGATGGAGAGGTGGGCAGAACACTACCAAGAGCTCTACTCAAGGGAAAATGTCGTCAGTGATGCAGCAATTGAGACCACCGGCGCCCTACCAACCATGGTAGAACTAGACTATCCGCCCCCGATTGACGATCTGAGCAATGCCATTGATGTCCTGGCCAGCGGAAAAGCCCCTGGCAAAGATGGCATCCCCCCTGAGGTCATCAAGGCTGGCAAGCGAACCGCCCTCCTCCACCACCTGCATGAGCTCCTACTTCAGTGTTGGGAAGAAGGAGCTGTCCCTCAGGAAATGCGTGACGCAAACATCATCACGCTATATAAGAACAAAGGAGACCGCAGCGACTGCAATAACTACCGCGGAATATCCCTACTCAATATCGTTGGGAAGGTCTTTGCCCGTGTGGTGCTAAAACGGTTGCAGACACTTGCCGAGCGAGTCTACCCTGAGGCACAGTGCGGTTTCAGATCGGAACGCTCAACCATCGATATGGTCTTTTCCCTCAGACAGCTGCAGGAGAAATGCCGTGAGCAGAGGCGACCACTGTACATCGCCTTCATCGATCTGACCAAGGCATTTGACCTGGTCAGCAGAAAAGGTCTATTCACACTGCTGCAGAAGATCGGATGTCCCCCAAAGCTCCTGAGAATGGTCATGTCCTTCCATGAGGGCACGTTCGGTACCGTCCAGTATGACGGCTCAACCTCAGACCCCTTTCCAATCAGAAGCGGCGTGAAACAGGGCTGTGTGCTTGCTCCTACCCTCTTCGGCATCTTCTTCTCCTTGCTACTGTCCTACGCCTTCAGACAGTCTGAGGATGGTGTGTACATCCATACCAGAAGTGATGGAGGTCTCTTCAACCTAGCCCGCCTCCGTGCAAAGACCAAAGTGCAAAGGGTCCTGATCAGAGAGCTGTTGTTTGCTGATGATGCTGCCCTGACTGCGCACACAGAGGAGGCGCTGCAGCGTCTCATCAACTGCTTTGCCCAGGCATGCAAAGAATTCGCTCTGACCATCAGCATCAAGAAGACTGAAGTCATGGGTCAGGATGTCAGTACCGCTCCCAGCATCTCCATCGGCGATCACACCCTTATGGTGGTGGAGGAGTTTACATACCTGGGCTCCACCATCTCAAGCAACTTGTCTCTGGACGCCGAACTAAGCAAGCGCATTGGCAAAGCCGCAACATCACTGGCCCGCCTCGGAAAGCGTGTCTGGGACAACTCCATGCTGACGACAAACACCAAGATGAAAGTCTACCAGGCCTGTGTTCTCAGCACGCTCCTTTACGGAAGCGAAGCGTGGACCCTGTATTCCCGCCAAGAACGCCGGCTCAACACCTTTCACATGCGTTGCCTCAGAAGGATCCTGGGCATCAGCTGGCATGACCGCATCCCCAACAAGGACGTACTGGCGCAAGCAGGTATTCCCAGCATGTTCGCCATGCTCAGCCAGAGACGACTTAGATGGCTGGGTCACGTCAGCAGGATGGATGACGGCCGAATACCCAAAGATGTGCTGTACTGCGAGCTCGCCACGGGATCCAGACCTGCAGGAAGACCTCTCCTCCGCTACAAGGACGTTTGTAAACGTGATATGACGGCGGGAGGCATCAACCCAGCAGACTGGGAAACGGTGGCCGCTGACCGCAACAGCTGGAGACACGCCGTCAAGACTGGCATCCAGGCCAGCGAGAGGAGGAGACGGGAGCAGTGGGAGGAGAGGAGAGAACGCAGACGACAGAGGATAGCGTCGGCATCCACAGAGCCACGCCAAGACTTCACTTGCGACAAGTGCAACAGAGCATGCGGCTCAAGGATCGGGCTCTACAGCCACAGAGTACGCTGCCTCTCAACCCCGGACTGACCAAACCTGGCGCACACCCCCATAGTCTCACGAGACTGACGGATGCCAACAAAAAAAAAAAAACCCCATGTATGCTTTTGTAGTTGTTAAACCTCCCATGTGTGCTTTTGTAGTTGTTAAACCCCCCATGTATGCTTTTGTAGTTGTTAAACCCCCCATGTATGCTTTTGTAGTTGTTAAACCCCCCATGTATGCTTTTGTAGTTGTTAAACCCCCCATGTATGCTTTTGTAGTTGTTAAACCCCCCATGTATGCTTTTGTAGTTGTTAAACCCCCCATGTATGCTTTTGTAGTTGTTAAACCCCCCATGTATGCTTTTGTAGTTGTTAAACCTCCCATGTATGCTTTTATAGTTGTTAAACCTCCCATGTATGCTTTTGTAGTTGTTAAACCCCCCCATGTATGCTTTTGTAGTTGTTATACCTTCCATGTATGCTTTTGAGTATGCTTTTGTAGTTGTTAAACCCCCCATGTGTGCTTTTGTAGTTGTTATACCTCCCATGTATGCTTTTGTAGTTGTTGCT
The DNA here is from genome assembly GCA_034096865.1 of Theodoxus fluviatilis. Lineage (NCBI taxonomy): Eukaryota > Metazoa > Mollusca > Gastropoda > Cycloneritida > Neritidae > Theodoxus > Theodoxus fluviatilis. The sequence goes on from JAWQFJ010031407.1 coordinate 59,614, forward strand.
ATAGCTGTTGATGCTGTTGCTTTAAAGCCTTCCTACATGAAAGTTACCCATTCCATGTTTCATGAGTCCTGTAGCTCTGCTTTGATGGTGACAGACTCATATATGTGTTGCAAGAAAAGAAGCCACTTCATGGAACCTCCACAACTCAACTTCAATGTGGTCTTCAGCACACTTTACTTCTAAAGACTAACACTCCAAACTGTGAAAGGTACGCTGAACAGGGCTGCATGTCTGCATGAAGACAGAAAAAGGACAAGACGCCAAAACATCACTACTCACATCTCCCTCCTCTCCCAGCTTCACCAGGTCTGCCCTTGAGCACTCTGCCAAGTTGCAGGCCAGACTCTGTGGGATAGCACATTCAAACAAAGGTCTTCAATACTGAATGCAAGAGGCTAATTAAACAAATAAAGAATAACATTTTAAATCCCACACACTGAAAGTACTTTCTCATCAATGACATTAGTTTTTTATTATCGATGACAGAGAATGGATGGAATCACAATGTTCAGAAAGATCATAAACACCTATCAGTGGAGTGACCATTGTCAAACACAGCACTGCCTAAGTAATACAGCTACAGAATTCTTTATAGCCTCCCAGCAGGAGAAAATCTTTCTGTGAGAGCTATACAATAAATGTACATAATATGGAAGACAATTTAAATCACATGGAAATCAAGGTCACATAGGGAATTAAACTGCACAGGTCTGTGCAAATGAGGAAGCAAATGGTAAAAGTACTGAAAGATGTCATACTGTGAAAAAGTACACAGTACAAATCATCCTTGCATCTTGTTCAAGTCAAGATAAGATGCCCAATCAAGGTCCCCCTCCCCCTTTAACATTAACTGTCTGCATAGGTAAGTGAGTCATAACTAGTCAGTACACAGGAAGCTAGAGCCTGATACAGGAACACAAAGACTGACTGCTGGAGGAGTACACTCTTTGTCCCACGAACTATTTGTGTTGCAAGCTGGCTTTCAGAGCAGAGTGTGAATCCAGCCTACTTTCTGCCTGAACAAGGAGCAGAGCAGGGCACTGCAATCCCTCATGAGGCACTCGATTCCTGTCCTTGACACCTCAAGATCCACCTGTTTGCGTTATGTTGAACTTTGTGAGGGGCAGCTGTTTCATAACTGTGCTAACATTACAGCTGCTGGTTCTCTGCAGGCAGTCCTAGAATGTGATCGACTTCAGAGCAACTGTCCAGAGCAAAATTTCTCATGGATCGAGGGCCTTTCAAATTTCCTTCATCATCATCATCCTCATACAGTCAGTCTCTAAAAGCTAGCAGTGAAATGGACAGTTCATCATGCAGACTGAAAGCGTCCACCCCTGGATGTTATAATTCAAATGCATGACCAGTGTGCACCCATACTCACCTTGACCATGACTGGGACTTTTCCTGCAACAACAGTTGTGCCATCAACAAGAAGACCATTAACGTAGAGGATCAAGTTGACTTTGAGGTTGCCGGAGTAAGTGGTGCCTCGTTGACGGCTCTGTCAAACAAAGTGCAGAATAAACTTTCACCACCAAGCTTCCCTGTGGTATTAATCTTAGTCTATATATACATTCAGGGTTCCTTAACTCATTGAAGACGGCACTATTTTTAGCTCGTGTCGACTGGAGACGCATGTTTCTGGGCATTTTTACAGAAATTGCTGAAAAAATACTTATCAAGCAATGGAAAACCTGTTGCCATCACTAGAACGCTCTTTGTCTCCTCTATCCTTGTAGATCAATGTCATTCTCTCGTTAATTTTATTTTGAATATAGTATTGCAACAAAGATGGGTACCGTCTGGCGTGCCTGTATTTAGTTCGACTGGAGTGAGGCCGACTCTAAGCCGACAGCGTGTACGGATCAGTTTTCGATTCCTCTTCTTCTGTCAGCAGTTCGTGCACTATACCTATGATCTGCTCCTCTAAAACTGCATCTTTTTCATCTTCGGAAAAACGGATCACATCGTCCTTCTCATCTGATGCTTCTTTCACAGTGATTTCAACAACATCCTCATCGTCCTGCCGCGACGCCATTGTGATTTAGCCTTGAAAGCGCCTCTTGCCACAAGTGTAAACAAAGTCTGGCAGTGCCTTATCCTCTTCAAATTCAGAGACACAGACGATCTACAATGTTCCTCACTATCTTATAAGAGAACTAGACTACCTCGACTGGTTAAGAGCCCCTTACAACACACACAAGAAATTTACATACGCACCGCATCATATGATGCGGTGTGTCGTCAACCGTTGCTCACCTCACCGCATCATATGATGCGGTGCGTCGTCATTGAGTTAAGACTTCCAAGAAACAAATTTCAAACCTTTTCCATTATTTTTTGAAAAAATTAAAGACATTTCTCACAAATCCATGAAAATTTACAATTGTATCACCCTGCTAAGTGCTGAAATTGAAATCTGGATAAACTGAGTGAATGCATAACAAGACGGAGAGGAATGGACATTGGAATGCAAGCCTTGCATCTCCAGCTCAATGGCGCTACGCCCAGTCAAGAGAAATGATTCTGCATGCCATGTGACAGGAAGTAATCGCTCGAGCTCACATGCTTAATTAGCACAATTTTTACAAAAAACTTCGCAGAAAATCCCCCCCTCCCCCCCCCACCCCCCCAACTTTTCAGTTAGAGCCAACATTTCAAAACTTTTCCTGTCCCAATAAATATATTTGGCACATTAAAAAACTTTGCCAGGTTTTAAATGACCGCGGGAACCCTGTGCATTTGCTTAGCCTGTAAGTATGTATAGGAAATTTAACCCACAGTTGCCATGAAGCAGCACTCGGTACATGAAGGGCAGCATAAACTGATGCATGGGATTGTTTCCCAGCCTCCCATTTTAAAGGTAAAACTGCAGAAAACTTGGCTAAACTGCTCTCCATGGCAGGATTTATATTTTTTAAATCAAGATCATAATGACCATTCCTTCTATGGTGCAAAAATTTCTAACATAAAATGTTGGATAAGAGTGTAGTGAAACACTGAATGAAAAGCTTATTATCAGACAAATCTGAAATAACATGTCATTAATCTGCTCATTTGTTTTATGGGGAGAAGAGGAACTCTTCAGATCCAAATCTTGCTACAAGATTAGAACAAGACAAGGTTAATGATGAGTTACTTATTAAAGCTCTGCAAGGTTACCCATTTAGAAATATCACCATAAACAAAACCAACTTCAGCACAGCACAAAAAACACTCTCTCCCCAAATTCTTCATGTTTTAAAACATTTTATTTCAGCTCTCATGGTTTTTGCAACTCTGAAATAGTAAACAGCTTTCCATACACCCGAGTCAAAGGTAAATTTTGAAAAAACAATTGCTTCCCAGCTCTGCCTCCCCAAGTTTTGATGTAGACCCCCTTGAAGACCCCATCCACCAACCCACCTAATAAACCAAAACAAAGACACAAAAAAATTTAAAAAATGAACAGCTATGCAAACAAACCAACTGACCTTACTAACCCATGTACATTAGCTGACAATTACATTTAATGATTTATAAGTAAATATATTGTTTGATGTTAAGTCCACTCAGAGAGGGGATAAGTATAATGACTAGCAATAGCATAACTCCCAACATGCTCAAGATGCTGAACACATTGTGATAGTCATGCTCAAAAGTTGGTTGTCTGACTGAAATTGTTAGTACAATGCATTTCTATACACCACCCTTACATCTTCACTCTCTTTATCACCATTCAGTAAAAATCAGATGTGAAGATAAGGGCAAGTCTATGTTGCCAGAGACCACCAGTTCTTACCTCAGCTGGATACATCTGCACTGTTCTGGCAATGCGGTCCCCCCCAGGGATTGAGGGACGCTCAAGCTGAAGATCCTGCAGGGAAGGAATGGCAGATAATTTCAACGCTGAAAGTCTGCAACTTTGCTCATTTGTGAAGTGTAACGCCATGACCAATTCTCCATTCATTGAAATTGTGAATCATTGACTCCTTGTGCTACAAGCCTAAGTGAATCCCATGTTTAATTTCTCAATGAAGCCATGATTTAAAAAAGTATCAGGCTTTTTTTTTTGGGGGGGGGGGGGGGGTGGGGGGGGGGGGTGGGGGGGGGGGCTGGGGGTGGGTGGGGGGAGATGTTGTGATAATAGCATCTCTTGCCTTTTTCATGTCATTCCAGGCAAAAGAAGAAATGCATTTAAAGAAAACAAAACAGTATAAACTGAACATGAATTAAAATTGTCTTACAAAATTAGGTGGAAGAGGAAGAGGAAAAGGAGAAAGAGTAGATGGAGAACAAGGTGGAGGAAGAGGAGGTGGAGGTGTGTGTGGTGTGTGAGTGTGTGTGTGTGTGTGTGAGTGTGTGTGAGTGTGTGTGTGTGTGTGTGAGTGTGTGTGTGTGAGTGTGTGTGAGTGTGTGTGTGTGTGTGTGTGTGGTGTGTGTGTGTGTGTGTGTGTGTGTGTGTGTGTGTGTTTGTGTGTGTGTGTGTGTGTGAGACGATGATGACAAGAAAGTTGAGGATAAGGAGGAGGAGCGTGAAGAAGAGCAAGAGCAGGAGCAGAAGCAGGAGGAGGAGCAGGAAGAGGCAAAGAAGGCAGAGGAGGTGAAAGAGCTGAAGGAGGAGGGGAAGAGGGACTGAGGGAGGGAAAGAAGAGGAGGAGGAGGAGGTGAAGGAGGAGCAGGAGGTGGAGGAGGAGGAACAGGAGGAGCAGGAGCAGGAGCAGGAGCAGGAGGTGGAGGAGGTGGAGTAGGAGGGGGAAAGGGAGGAGGAGGGGGAAGGGGAGGAGAAGGAGGAAGGGGAGGAGGAGGAGGGGGGAGGAGGAGGAGGAGGAGGAGGGGAGGGGGAGGGAGGAGGAGGAGGGGGGGGGGGGGGAGGGGGAGGAGGAGGAGGGGGGGGGGGGGAGGGGGAGGAGGAGGAGGGGGAAGAGGAGGAGGAGGAGGAGGGGGGGGGGAAGGAGGATATGATTCCACTAGAAATACCTTGATCTCAATAGCTATCCTGTCTCCATTGGGCAAGGCCATTTCAATGGGGTCAATGTTCTGCAAGAAACATTTCAAACTGGTTAACATAAAGTCATAATAAATTAGTATGAACAAAATCAGATGTCTCGATCTGAAGAAACACTCAATCGAAAACTTAGGCATTGCTTCCAAAAATATTTTATCTGCCAGTAAAAAAACAACATCTTAGTAGTAGTTGCATCTTCAGTATTCCACTGATGGCTTCCTTCACTTGAGCACTTAAGGTCATCAAACTCTCATGGACAAGGTCCTGTCAGAAATTCATCTTCACATCATACATTCATTCTCTTAGGAGGAGAACCTAGCATCAGTTTACATTTATCAGAGCTGACTGAATTTCCTATCAAGCAACTTATCCATGTACTGTAATCCTGTGAAAACAACATGAGTGTGTGCATGGAATCAGGCCAGACTTTCTAGCTATGATCCATTCAAATACAGAGTTCAGGACAGTTTCTGAACAAATACTTGTAAATTTAATTAAAGGAAAATTTTATGTGAAATTTCTGTACACAGCCACAACAATAAATAACGTTATATGATTATATTGATCATCAAATACAGGATCTGTATGATGCAGCCCAGTCTTAAACTGCAAGCAGATGCTTTACCTTGACAGCTTGTTCCAATCCATGTCGAACCAAGTAATTGAAGGACTGCACATGTGGTGCAAACAACTCCTCCACTTTCTGAAAAGGTGGAGATAAAAAAAAATCAGTCAAGAATATCTGCATGTGCATGAGAGAGAGAGAGAGAGAGAGAGAGAGAGAGAGAGAGAGAGAGAGAGAGAGAGAGAGAGAGAGAGAGAGAGAGCGCATCTGTGTGCAGCAAGTCTAGACATAGTGCATCACTTGAAAAGAGCCAGTAGCTTAAATACTTATCTTTCCTCTCTTAGAGGCTCCGAATGCTCTAAGTTGGTGAGTGTGTCTACGTGTGTGTATATATGTTTCTGTATTGTTTAATGTGCATACATGAATGAGTGTATACGTGTACTTGTGCCTCTAAAACATTGAGAACAATTAAGGGGAGACACAGGAATCAAAATGGTCAAAATGTCATTTTCTGGAGAGTTTGTCTTATAAATGAGCATTTTTGCTTCAACCCTCTGCAATGTAGTTCCAATAGTCTCTCTACTTAAAACATGCTAGAAAACATGTAAAAATGTGAAAGAGGAACCTTACCCTTCAGATAATTTTTGTCTGCTCTATTGGAAATGCACAGATGATAGAAAAAGCAAGTTTTCCCATATTATCTTTTATTAATGTTTTCTCAAAAACTACTTTTTGTGAACTTGAAATTATCTAGAAAAGATTCTGAGCATTGTACAGATCAGACATTTTCAGGATGAGTTCTTTATGCATGTAGTGCAAACATCTTGTCACTTGGATTTGTGATATAAGCCCCTAGTTCAGCAGCAACACATACAAAAATTTCTTTACAAACAAGATTATTACAAGTACATAACATAAGCAAATATCCTTTCCAAGTGTAAATGGAATTTTTTTTCTCAAATTGATATGACAGGGGTGCTGAAAAGCACTCGCCCGGTCGCCCAATGCGACTAAAAATGTGTCCGGGCGACCAAAAATGGTAAAAGCACTCGCCCGACTGGCGACCAAATGTTTTTGCGTTGTTCAGCATCTTTATTTCGGGTGCCTATGTCCACGTGTCGCGCTCAATAACCATAATACGAACCGAAGAAACTTCGGGCTAAAATTAACCATGATCATGGCTAGTCGCAACCAATCAGAATTCATTTCTGTTGTAAGCAATGGCCATTTGACCAATCAGAAAGCAATAATTTGTCGTCTGCGTTCTATCGCATCTTTCATCATGTGCCGATTCTTGACGAATGTTAGTGAGCCGCCTCCCCAAAAAACCAAAACAACTGAAGAAAAGGCCAATTACAACAAGATTTATGAAGAACAGGGAAGGGAGAGAAAGTTTTTGGCGTCTTGGCAGAACAACAGGCCCTGGCTCAGGTACGATGAAACACAGAACGCGATGTTTTGTGATGCTTGCTCGTACGCGAAAGATGTGGGTCAGCGATACGGCGTGGAAACTACAGGAGAACATCAAGCACCCTTGGGCTAGAGGAAGAGAAATTGGACCAGGAGAAATTGGAGGATGAGGATGAGCTGGAGGAGTCTGACCTGGCTGAGCTCAAGAGTCTAGAAAAGGAGGCTCTGTCTGACTTCCATGATGACCCGTTTTGGGCAATCTAATTGGCATTGTAACAATTGTTCATTCTCTGAGACTGTATAATGCATGGACACTGCTTTATTCAATTATTTCATGAATAAAATTGTTTTACTGTAAGTATTTGTGTTGCGAACTTCATTATTGTCTGGGCGAGTAAAAACCTGTCTGGGCGAGTAAATTTCAAAATTTACTAGCCCGTTAGGCGACCAAAAAATTTCCACTTTCCTCACCCCTGTATGACAAGTTTTATATATTGAAAATTCAATTACAAATCTAAGGAAACCAACATTTATATGCTGTTGAATAGGCCTATACTGTATACAGCTATAGTTTTTGAGCTTGCTTTTGTTATGACAGAAAATTAAGTGCTAAGGTGGCCAACCCTCAAAACAGATTACCTACTTTTTTCCCATTGAAGCAAAGGTGGTTTATACTTATTTTCGTGTATATCTTTGAAATGCCATATTGCATAGAAGTGAGAAAAATCGTTACAGTAAAACACTACCTTCTCTGAAACCCATGTCTCCCCTTAAATGGTTGCCAATAAATGAATAATTGGCCATCTCAGCCACAGTGTGGCATGCAACCTAATGACTCAAAATCAAGAGCATCCAGTAATTGTCTCTCGATGCTGAAAGATGCCAACCAACCAATCCACCGAGACATCATGATTGATATGCAGACTCATTGTGATTGTCACTCAATAAGTTGAATAACCCTGGACCCATAATATTAGTAAGAACAAAAGTCTCGCGTTTTCAGTTTTACCCGTCCTATGACACTAGTCACTAGTCACAATAAGTTAAGGGTCACTCTTGAAATTTTATGAAAAATACAATTTGTTGCATTGCTAACTGAAAAAAAGGAGTTACCCGACAAAAGCTTGACAGTGGTTGCGCATGACATTATTCTGCAGTGTGAAGGAGCCTTTAGCGCGTTACCCTTTGTTGAAAAAGCGTTCACATGCGGTACAATGAAGCCGTTTTTGGGGAAAAGCATGCAAATCGCTGACCGGTGACATTTGTAACACATGGCTGTTAAAATAAAAAAACCAAAATACACGTGCCCGACCAATGTCCCATGAACAGTTTTCAACGGTAGATGGATAAAAAGGGAAACGAAAATGTTACCAAATCACTGCAGAGAAAGACATGGTCGCAAGAAAGATGACGACTGTTGATCGTGGCCAAGCCCTGGGTTGGGCCCAGGATAGTGTTTCTCAAAGAGAAGTTGCCAGATGGTTGAGAGTGAGGCGCTGAATGATGGAAAGACTCGCTCCCCAAAAACGGCTTCGTTGTACCGCACGTGAACGCTTTTTCAACAACGGGTAACAGGGCCGGACCCAGGGGGGGGTTCCAGGGGTTCCGGAACCACCCCCCCCCCCCCCCCAGAAAACCATGTACCTTGGTTTGAGTTTTTTTTTAATTTTTATATTTTTTGTGTGTGTCTCCAAAAACAATGCTGCTCTTACCCCTCAAAACAAGGCCCAGAATGCACCAGATTGCACACATTTTAACCGTTTTTTAAAAAATTTCCGGGGGGGGGGCATGCCCCCGGACCCCCCTAGTTTGCGCGCCTGCTTCGCCACTTCGCTGATTTGTCCCCCCCAACCAAAAAGGAACCCCCCCCCCACAACTCATTTGGTCCGGCCCTGGGTAACGCGCTAAAGGTTCCTTCACACTGCAGAATAATGTCATACGCAACCACTGTCAAGCTTTTGTCTGGTAACTCCTTTTTTCAGTTAGCAATGCAACAAATTGTAACTTCATAAAATTTCAAGAGTGACCCTTAACTTCTTGTGACGTGTAATTTTCTGAGAAGTTGCTTCAAGCACTTAAAATTTAAACTTAGCTTTGCTCTCTGTAACCAACATGGACATAATCCGAGATCTGTGCACAGCGCTGAGTGAATCACGCCCCAAAATTGCTGTTCAGGAGTGAAACACGTGCAGCGCTGCGCCTCCTGAACAAGCCTTGTGCCACCACTGGGTAATTTATAGATCGACACATGGATGAAATGCACTCACTGCACGGTTTGATGGCAACTCCTTGAATATTTCTTCAGCGCTGGGCCTATTTTATTGTTGTAAATCAGGTAGTAAAGTAAAGCAAAATTATTTATTGTCGTCGTGTCTGCGAAGAACCACTACCAATTAGATTTAGTACTGAATTAGTGGCTTGGGGAGTTGGGCTTGGCAATGGCATCATTGGCATGACTCGTAGTCTTACGGCCGTTTAGGACGGCTTCTATCGTTGTGTACTTACTTCATTTCGAGGAGTATCAACAGAACCAAATTTTCCCGTGGTCAAATGTTTCAGGCTATGCACTCGTTTCTGGTCTTCCATCTTGCCAGTCCACACACCAGTGTGTGTTGACTAACCGTCCACGTGCTCTTCGTATGTACGACGGCAAGGCCGGAAGCGGAAACTGCTGTCTCGCTCCTACTTCTTCAACTTCCTCTATCTGGAACGAGGCTAGAGCAGACGAACTCGGCAAGTCCCCGCGTTTTCGGCTCGTTGTCAGCAGTGGGTCATTCCATCAGAGATACTATAGTAACTGATTCCATCGTCGCACACGCTCTCAAAACTTTGTGCTCAGTACCACGTCCTGGTCAGGTGAAGGTCACTGCTTAACTCTGTGGAGTTCACCCATACTGTTGGCATGTTGATAAATTCTAATCGCATCCAAAGGCAAAGATGACATCCCCGGCTTCGTTGGTGGTTTCGCTTGGCGTTGCAATCGGTGCTGTGTTTGTTGTGGTCAAGTTCATGCAGCGATTCTTGGCATACAAAAAGCAAGTGGCACAACTAAAGAAATTTCCTCACAACCCGTATCACTGGTTCTGGGGACATCTCGGACAGGTAAGAATGTCTACCTTGTACTTGTAGGGATAATTATTGAAACTCTATGGGGAGAATACAGATACAGATAGTATAACAGATACTTTATTCGCCTTTTTAGGAATTTGTCTCGTCCAGTACATACATGTATAAGACACAAGTGTTATGACAAAAAATGTACGTACATAAAGTTGTTAAAATATTAAGACTTTTTTACAAATGGAAACAGTGAAAAATAGTGTGACTATTTACAAAAGTAAAGAAAACAATCTTCATGGCTCTTTTCTTAGTCTGTTTTTCTCTCCCGACATCCCCCTACCCCATCCCCACCCTGTCCTTCCTCCCTCCTCTGCACTGGTTGCTGTTCACTGATATTATAAGGAATGAACTTTGCCCCTTTAGACGTTCAGTCTGGAAGTGTTTAAGAGTCTTGTGGAGTCGGGGACGAATGATTTCCGAAACCTCTCCGTTCGGGTTCTTGCAGTCCGGAATCTCTTCCCTGATGCCGTGATGGCAGGATCTCATACTAATCATAGCAGTGATTCAGAGGGTGGTTTACATCTTTCCGGATGTCTTCGGCTTTCTTCATCGCTCTTTCTGCGTACAGATCTTTCAATGGTGGCACAGAAGTCTTCATAACTTTCTCAGCTGTTTTTCTTTGTGTTTAGAATGAGTTTGTTTTCGTCACACCAGCTGATGACACTTTCCACTTCTTCTCTATAGGCCGTTTCATCAGAACCTTTCACACGTCCGATAATGGCTGTGTCATCGGCAAATTTCAGGATTAGATTGTCATTTGATTTGGCAATGCAGTCGCTCGTATAGATGCTGTAGAGGGAAGGGGAGAGGACGCATCCTTAATTGTGGGTGAAAGTATTCCAAACAAGATAAATAACCAAATCAACAAGCGTTGTTTCAAGATAAACGAAAGATCGAAAGCGATCGGTTGCTCCAGGTGCGACATTTCATCCACCAACAAGTACATTCATCAAAAACATCAAAACATTACCAAAACGGACGAGAGCACTGGACACGTCGCCGACTGAGCAGCGCCATGATAACCTGGAATCATTCTGTGAACCTGAGTTAGTACCGAAAACCCCACACACACAAAACAATTAAACAACCCAAGGCCAAGTCATTGTGAACCGCTAGGTTTGATTATCATCTGTTGTGGCTTTCTCTTCAGAGTCCTTGACAGTTCCTATAAAAAATAAAACTGGTATGTAGGATACGATTAACAGTCCATGCATTGCATTGTGATTCTCTTTTATCACGAAGCTTGGAGAAAATGATGAATGCATTCAAAATGTCACATCTCAGTATTCAACAACGCATAAGCACATTGTTAAGTAATCAGTGAATGAGTAATGAGCAGGACTGGTGTGGATGCCTTGGAAGTGTGCGGTGGTTCAGACACTGACTTTTCTTGTTTTAACTGCATGTGCATGTTCAATGATAATTTAAGCAATTCAAGATGCAGAAGCACAGAGGGGGTGGCTTGTGCATCAGCTCTCAGGAAGCTATTTAGTTAGCTGAGGGATCCAACGAAAGAAATGAATTGTGACATAAAAGTTGTGTTTAATAATCTTCATAGTAAATCTTTTGTACCAATAGCCGATGACCATTAGATAAGTTTCTTCATTCCCCCCATTGCACTGCATCAAATGTTTGCATGGGTTGCGTGATGCTCCATAGAGATTCTTCATGAGATGTCTCATCACATCCATTCCCACTCCTTTCAACCCCTTCACCCACTTGGTCCATTCTCTTTCAACCATAGTGACATTCTACATGAAATTTCTCCTCCCATGACTCATGAGTGTACTCAAAATTCAATCATAGCTGAGCATGATTCCAGGTATACATATAGAGTGTGTGTGTGTGTGTGTGTGTGTGTGTGTGTGTGTGTGTGTGTGTGTGTGTGTGTGTGTGTGTGTGTGCTTCTGTTGGGCTTTTAGTGTTACTTCATGTATAATGTGAATTTTGATGTGATTGGACCTACGTCCCTGTGAATTTTGCACTCAATTTGGATCAATATGAACTGACGTAGTCCTGATGCTCCCAACAGCCTGTTTGGCTGCTTTGGCTATGCATGGCTGAGCTACTGAAGTAGCCCTGGATGGGAGTCAGGGGGGGGGGGGGGGGGGGAGGTAGGGGGTGGCGGAGGAGGGGGGGGCATTGGGCCTCTCCAGCCATATGTTGTACTGAAAAGTACAGGTGTTGGTAATGTCACAACATACTTTAAAAAGTTGTGGTTAAGGTAACATGGCAAGAGTAAGTAGGGTTGATAGGTTGGTCTGAACTTTTTTTTAAATTATAAAGAGGCCAGATTTAACATAAATCAGCGATTCTCTTGTGTTGAAAATGTTTTATAAAAACCTAAGTGCTGGATAAATTTCCCAAGTGCTCATATTCACAGGGCAGGGAAGATGGTACAGCACACAGTTTGTTGTTTACTCTCTTTTTATTTTCATGATCATAACTTTTTTTTAGGGTTGACAAAAAGAAGATCTATAGGGTCAGTTGGGTTACCGTAACCTCAGCTTTTTGGGGGTTGCCTAAGTAAACAAGAGTAGCACACAGCTGGAGCCAGTTGATGCCCCCTTCATAAGCTGAAACACCTGGCTCATATACATGTATACGTGTTGGTTAGTTATTTCCTCCATCTCATGCCTGATCTGATCAGTCAAGAGAATTACGATATATGGAAAATATAAGTTGCATCATATGACTACACTGTACTATTACATATTTGATCATCAGCGCACATAGAGATAGAGATTGTCTTTATTCTGCAGTACCCTGGTCCCAATGAAGAGGGTTTGAAATGGCAGCGAGAGAACACAGGACGCTTTCCATACGTCCATGTGGGGTGGCTGGGACCCTTCTTTGGCATGGTGATGGTCAACCACCCCCAGACTGTCAAGACCATCCTCAGAACTTCAGGTGAGAATGAAAGAGAGTAAACTTTAGTTTTCACTTCACTACTTGAGTATTTCAATAAGATTTGTGGCATGGAGACTGCAGATAACTTTGAGCATGGGCTGCTGGATTATCTCGTTCTTTTTCAGTTTTCACAGTGTGTTCCCAGAGTATGTATGCTCCAAGGCCCTGTCAGTATTTGTTTGATATTTAGATATAAACATGTACAGAGGAAATGTTTTGTTTTGTTACGCTTCTTTCTACCCAATGAAGGATGCTCACAGGTCTTTAGTGTAATTCAGGGCTTTCAGTTTCAAGATGACCTAGGAACCAAAAGTCACTTTCTGATTTAGTATAAACTGTTTGCTTGTTTATTTGTATTTCTAAGATAAAAGTTTTCAGAAAAATGCAAGCTCCATTTTCTACACTATGCAGCCTTTCTATTGAATGTTCTATTTGCATAGTATTTGTCTCTCCTAAACACTGCTGTACAGAGCCCAAAGCCAAGATGACCTATGGTTTGCTTCGGCCATGGCTGGGTGATGGCCTGCTGATAAGTGGAGGAGATAAGTGGAGTCGAAATCGACGTCTACTGACACCAGCCTTCCACTTCGACATCCTGCGTCCTTACGTCACCATCAAGAACCGAGCTGCTGATGTCTTTTTGGTAGGTATGAGGACAATAAAGTATCTTGTATCGTGTATCTTGTATCTTGTATTTCAAATTGTATTTGGAAAGAAGATGCAACACAGGATATGACTGATCAAGCAGCCCTTTGATCGTGCCAAATGTAGAGTGGTTTCAGACCCACATGTTAATGTTTTATGAGATCCCATAGTGTTACCTTTCAAACCTTTCCATTAAGATATGCTGTAGTCATCATTATATCCTGAATGTAAATGTACCCTGGCAACAACACACATGTTTCAGGACAAACTAGAGGGCTTCCACAGACTAGGGGAGTACTTCGAGGTGTTTTCTGTGGTCAGTCTCTATACCCTGGATGTCATCCTTAAGTGTGCCTTCTCCTACGACACCGACTGCCAGCGCAAAGGGTCAGTATTACTTCTCAGGGTTGTTTTGGTGGAGGAAGTGTAATGAGTTTGGGGGAGGGTTTTGTCATGGAAGGCATGTTATGCTGATGTATCTCAAAAGTGCACTGCCCCATATCACCACACTCTGCTCCTTCCTGCTATTCCCATAATGCTTGTAAGTGCCAGTGAAGGAGTCAGTTCCTCCAATCAGTTTTCCTCCTCAAACGGATAGTTTTAAGTTTAGAAATCATGTGATGATCTCATGGCAGAACTGCTATGTTGAGAACTGATTTTGAGGAGGAAAATATAATGGACCAGCTGACCTCTGCACTGGTGGCATGGGCCATTAAGAGAATAGTTGGAAGGAGCAGTGTGTGCTGGTATAGGCCTTTGTACATGAGCATGGAGTAGTGTTACTGTGTGAACATTTGCATAACTTGCACTGTAAATTCAAAGATCACATAACCAGTTATTGGTTCCTAGTATATCTTTCCATAGGTAGGTGCATGTGAGTGTGTGTGTGTGTGTGTGTGTGTGTGTGTGTGTGTGTGTGTGTGTGTGAGTGCTGTGTGTGTGTGTGTGTGTGTGTGTGCGTGAGTGTTGTGTGTGTGAGTGTGTGTGTTGTGTGTGTGCGTGTGTGTGTGTGTGTGTGTGTGTGTGTGTGTGTGTATGTGTGTGTGTGTATGTGTGCACGTGCATGCATATGAATGAATCTTTTTCACTGATTTGTATGCTTTTTTGCTTGCCAGATGTGACAATAACTTTGATTTGTCTTGTCAAATTTCAGGGACAACCATCCTTATGTCAAGGCAGTGTTTGACCTAAGTGACCTTTTGATTGACAGATTTCTGTGAGTTGACTACTACTGATCTCTAGCACTGACAGACTCAGTCTGAAATTGTTTCTTCTTATGCATGTTTATTATTGTAAAAATCATAGACCTTTTCTTTTAGTAAAAGTTTTTCAGAATATTTTTTAACTCAAGTCTTTTCTACTTTTTAAAGCTCATTTTGAGTGTTGCCAAGTAAAAGAAATATTTCAACAAGATTACTGCTATTATTGTAATCTGCACAGTCATATTTTAAAATTTGTCTTGGAACTTCAACAGTCATTGACATGAGCAGGAGTAAAAGGGGAGACCAATTATGCCAGCAAATGCACATTGTAGTATGTTTAACATTGGCTATGATTCAGCATTGAGTTGTAATTCTGCCAATGCAGAGAGTGGAAATGACAGTTTGACACGAACACCAAATGGTGTATATTCTCTTAATTTCGGTGTCTGCTTCATCAACTTGCTCAGCGATCAATGTGGTGAAATGACAAGCAACTTGAGAACCGTACATAGATATGGTGGTCATGGTTTGAGTGTGGCAGGCAGAGTACAGAGGCTGAAGTGTTATGCCTCTCTAACTCAAACCCAAGAAGGACTCCAACACTGATTCTAGTCTAACTTTATATCAGACATTGGGTGGGGTGGGGGACCTGACTTGTTTCTGCCCTGGATGATGTTGATCCTCCTAATCATATCATACAAATTCAACAACAATGAAAAAAACAACTTCAGGGCAGCTGCAGAGCTACAGCAGACACAGGCTGCCCAAAGCATCAGATGACAAATCTCTTGACCACACCTCTGGTGAGCTGGCTGAGGGAAACAAACGGGACCACCCAAACTCATTCAAAATCCTCCCTTACCTATTACACATGTGTGGGTGATACCTTGTTAGATGAAACCACTACCCTTACCCTTGACTTTTAATAGTGTGACAGTAATGCTGTAGCCGTGTAGGGTTTTCCCTGCATAGAAACTGGAGAGCTGTGCTTTCAGACTGAGCTGCTTTCTTACACTCGGTCAAGCTGCCCTTAGATCAGGGGTGAAGTGTACAGTGGTTTGAGACATGGATATGGGTTAGGCTGCTCTGTAAGTCAGTATTTTAATCTTCCATACCTTTTCATAGCATGTTCAGGAAGCATCATGTTATCTCACCAATGGAAATGTACACATAGGCAACAATACATCTGTTTCAGGACAAACAGGAAAAAGGAAATAACATAAGTTGTTTGTTTTTTCAGCAAACCTTGGCTACATCCTGACTGGGTCTACTTCCTGACTCCAAGTGGGAGAAAGTTCAAAAAGTGCTGTGACTATGTGCACATAGTTGCTGAGGAAATTATTCAGAAGAGAAAGACAGCTTTGGTAATTTTTTATCTCCCCATCATGAAGTCAGGTCAAGATAATTGTTTGTAAATATCAGTATGGCTTTAGTGTGTTAAATTATTTGTACACTGTAAAGGTTTGTTTCTTTCTTTAAAATAAAAACTTTCAGATTATGTTTTAGTTGCAATTTTATATATTTACATATAAGAACATATGAAATACAAGAAAATATTAACTGTTATCATGACTCATACAATACCTAGAGGGGGGGGGGGGGGGGGGGGGGGGATAAAGACCGGGTGGAGTGAAGGGTCTTAAGAATCCCTGTGTGAAAGTTGTGCCAAATACAGCAGTTTATTAAGCAAGAGCTACAGTTGTGTAGAGGCACAAGAATCTTTGCTGCCTTGACAATCATTTGGCTTGTGTTCTTTTATGCTCAGGCCCAGACTGGAGGCCAGGCCAGGGCAGGCCAGGAGGAGACAGGGAGACTGAGGCGCTGTCTGGACTTCCTGGACATCCTGCTGACAGCCAGGGACGAGAACAACCAGGGGCTGACCACGGCTGAGATCCGAGATGAGGTGGACACTTTCCTCTTTGAAGGTAAGAGAGGCACTTAGACGCAGTCAAATGCAGATCATTTACAGCCTTCTGTGATCAGTAGCATGTCAGACTAAGATCTCAGAATCTTCTCAGGAAGCAGGAAGTGACAAATCTGTTGAATGTGATGTGATAAGGTGCACCTATCACCAAGTGTATTGTACACCTACTGTGTTCATCCTCTATTCGTTATCCTTGCTTGTGCCTCTTCCCAACCCCATCCTGTGTGTCAGACCTCTCTCTAGCCCCTCATCCTGTGTGCAATGCAAGCTGACCAGCTGACCACTCTTCCACCCCTCCTCCACTGGTGTCTGATAGTTGGTGCAGCTTCCCCTGTTCACTTGTTAGATTAGCGTAACCTGAGGTTAGTGAACCATTCCCCCACTCTGGCATCTGATTTCTAACAATTTCACTATAAATCTTGTTTTCCCTCAAGTAAGACAGCTACTTGCAGTGGCCTATGATTCATTTGATAGACTATGCTATGCTGATTGAGGCGACATTTTTAAGACGTCATTTCAAAGCAAGTTAAATTATGTAATCTCTCTTTCTTCCAAATTGAAGCACAAACACAGGAACCAGGGTTAGGATATGGGAAACAATGCACACCCTGGCTCCTGTGAGGCCTGTGCATCCGCTTGTTAAGGGGGGAGACAGCACACAGCCAGGCAGATCATTTGACCACCCGGGTCCAGAAGTTCATGTACTAAGAACTTGTACCAGTGTCCAATAAAGAGTGGAAAGTAACTCGACCACCCCTGTGTCTTCCTTGACGTCATCCTTACCACTGACCACCACAATGATATGGGGGGTAGGACAGTGGGTGGGGAGCTCTCAAGTTATCAAATAATTGACAAATATGAACAGAAAGCTAGTTGCTGCAGTGCATTACATAGACTGCAGAAGCATACCTTTTATTCTGCCACAGCCTCAGTTGCCCAGTTTGTTTTTGTTTTTGTTTTCTTGTTTTTGTTTATGACATTCAATAGCATATGGTTAATGTTTCAAAGGATGCAACAGTTGCATCAAAGTTTGTCTTGTGATCTTATTCCCCTAATTGCATTTGATTTATTCTGTGTTGAAAGTATGATTTGTCTCATTCCACTCTCTAGTCTCTCCATCATTTCCTCTCCAGGCCACGACACAACAGCCAGCGCCATCTCGTGGATGATGTTCTCGTTTGCGGAGCATCCCGACATCCAGACCAAGGCCCAGGAAGAGGTGGACAGTCTGCTGGATGGCAGGGACTGCCAGGACATCCTCTGGTGAGAGAGAGAGAGAGAGGGGGGGGGGGGGAGAGAGAGAGAGAGAGAGAGAGAGAGAGAGAGAGAGAGAGGAGAGAGAGAGAGAGAGAGAGAGAGAGAGAGAGAGAGAGAGAGAGAGAGGGAGGGAGGGAGGGAGGGAGGGAGGGAGGGAGGGAGGGAGGGAGGGAGGGAGGGAGGGAGGGAGGGAGGGACGGACGGACGGACGGACGGACGGACGGACGGACGGACGGACGGACGGACGGACGGACGGACGGACGGACAGACAGACAGACAGACAGACAGACAGACAGACAGACAGACAGACAGACAGACAGACAGACAGACAGAAGTATAACAAATAACAGCAACAGACTACAAGCAAGCCGATTATGTATTACAAATGCAGAACTCAATTATTTTATCAGAATCTATAATAAATGACAATGAAATAGAAGCTGTCTATTGTGTTTTGTAGTTTTACAACAAAATGTCTCATGCATGTTAAATTCTCTGATAGTCAGAATTTGAATCAGAAGTTTAACATGATGTATAATTCTGTGCATTCCCCCAGGGAGGACCTGTCAAGACTGCCCTATCTGACCATGTGCTTGAAGGAGACCATGAGATTCCATGCTCCTGTTCCCTTCATCCAAAGAGAGCTGACCCAGGACACGATGATCCATGGCACTCTTGCTCCCAAAGGAACCATTGTGAACATCAACCTCTACAACATCCACCACAACCCTGCTGTCTGGGAAGATGACATGGTCAGTGGGGCAGTGTGGAGGCACTGGAGAGAATACAAATTGCTGTCCTTATGCCCCCCGGTAACCTCTTTGGCTGCCTGAGATCATTCCTTGCTGAGCTATTGGAGCAGGTTCTGAAAGCCCAGCAGCCAGGGGTGCCAGCTGATGAAGGGTTGTTGAGCGGCTCCAGCCACATGTTTTTCTTATGTAGTTGGGCATAGGCGTAACATGTTGGAAAGTTTCAATGTGAGAATATCTATTAGTCATTATGCACATAGACACAAACTCCATAAGAAGACTGTCTTGCCAGAAGTGATAGTGAGTGTTGATTTTCTATTCAATCATCATTATCATTGTTATTATTATTATTATCATGATGATGATAATAATAATGATAACAACAACAGCAACAATAATCTTTATTGCGTCCATTTTTAAAGGAAATTCTTTTTTGGGGAATTTTACCCCCAGTCGCCACTGTGCAGGGCCCAGTGACCTGTTTTACTCCTCAGTAGCCACCACACGGCTGATTCTTTGATGAGGTGTGGTGGCTTGAGTACCTCCATGACCCGGAGAGCCAGGCCAGGGGGAGTGTCAAAACTTCCACCTCTTTTGGTAACGTTTCGCATACTGGACGGGTCAAAGGGTAGAGGTCAGACAAATATCAGCCAACTCTCCTCGAGTATAAGGGGTATGAGAAGGATCACTCAGACAGAAAAGCCATGGGCAGACTGGGCTCATCAGCCATGGCAGGCCGCCAGTCTAAGAGAGGGACCCCCGATACACGTTCTATGGATGAAGATGGAGATGCCGCCAAACCTCTGCATCACGCAATACGCATCATGATGAATTGCGTGCGGTCAACTTCACAATGTGGTGCTCGTTCTCTGGGGTTCCGCCGGGGAGAAAGAGTGCAGGGCCTACAGCCTCGAATGGGCAAACCCTCAGCTACCGGAGGTCACCTCGCCTCTACTTGTCCGATCAGGAGAAGAGGAGTGAGGGAAAATGTGGCCAGACCCAACACCAGTGAGGAGCAAGCTCTATGGCAACCTGGAGGAGCTGCGGAGAACAGCTGCATTTGTGCGGGCGACTGGCGCAATCATCTAACGATCGACAAGAAGAAGAAGAGGAAGACTGTTCAGTAGGAGAGGCAATGTGGGTGAAGCATCTTGCCTAAGGATGCAACTCTAGGATCTGTGCAGCTTCGAATACTGCACCCCTCATCCGCAAGCGACTGCTGGTAAAATGATGTAACCAGTAGGCCATAGAGCCCCACAGTAGATGCTTGTAGTGTTCTTGGGGGTGGATATAGTGTGTGGAGATCAATAGGTTGCTGTGTATGTGACTTGGGCTCAATCTTCCAGGGTAGGTTGAATGTATTTTTGGATCTGAATGATCTGGCCTAGTCTTGATAACCCCCAGTAGCCTCTTTGGCTGCTTAGGGCTGTTCCTGGCTGAGCTGCTGGAGTAGGCCCCGAAGTCCAGCAGCCAGAGGTTCCAAATGATGAGGGGAGCATTGAGTGGCTCCAGCTGCATTTCATACTTGTATCTCAGTGTCTTTGGAACTGTCTTGCCAGGCCAGCTCAAGAATTCTGATGGATGCCAAATTCTATAGAAGACAAACAGCAACTGTTGATTTTGCTTTAGCACCTCACTCAGCTTTATCACTACATTCTCACTACAACCCTCCACCAATCTACTTTCAATCCTCGGCAGACATTTCATCTCAGGCATGCATTTAACATATGTCTCTAAACTCATGCATGCCAAAAACAGCAGTTGTAATCAAACACATTCATCCTCCTCAAATGCTCTGGAAGTCATTCACGCAGCTACATCTTGATGAGAGACTAAATGCAGGGACAATTTACCCCTGCTCCAAAGTGTCTGCTAGTCATTATTTGTTTGTTTGCTTGTTGTTTCTATCTGTGTGGTGCAAAAGGCAGGGTTACTGCATTGTGGTGTGTTTCTAGACATCAGTCTGGTAGTATTGCTTCTAAGTGTCACATCAGAAAGATAGATGTCATGGATATTTCCTGGTCAGATAAACTGTTTGTTTTTTAATGTGTGTTGAAATATTTGGCTGACATGATTTGCCAGTTTTTGCTTGTTCATTGTATTTGGTGAACTTGATTCTTTGCAGGAATTCCGCCCAGAACGATTCTCACCCGAAAACATTGAGGACAGAGATGCCTATGCCTTCGTCCCCTTCTCAGCAGGTCCCAGGTAAGGAGTTGATGGTCTTCGGATATTTCTGTTTAGACATCAACTAATACTTAACTTGTTAACAGGAGAACAAACAAAAGCAACATAGTCTCCCTTGAGTGAAACCATGAAAATTTGGTAAAGTGATTGGCAGACTATAAATGAATCAGAACAAGTTGCTGTTATCAAGTTATTTGAAGAGTCTTTAACTGGAACCTTTTAATGTTGTGTGTATGCATGATATTCAGTCATTTCATGCTAATGTTGATTGATGTTAGCATTCATCTTTCCATTTGTTGGAATGATAGTAAGGTAATCCTCTCTTTAGTTGTCTTGATGATGTATCTTTTAAAAAATATAATCTTTTTCAGAAACTGCATTGGGCAAAACTTTGCAATGGATGAAATGAAAATCATCATTGCCAGACTTCTGAGGAGGTAGGCCTAATTAGTGCCGTAATGAGGAGGTAGGCCTAATTAGTGCCGTAATGGGGAGGTAGGCCTAATTAGTGCCGTAATGGGGAGGTAGGCCTAATTAGTGCCGTAATGGGGAGGTAGGCCTAATTAGTGCCGTAATGGGGAGGTAGGCCTAATTAGTGCCGTAATGGGGAGGTAGGCCTAATTAGTGCCGTAATGGGGAGGTAGGCCTAATTAGTGCTGTAATGGGGAGGTAGGCCTAATTAGTGCCGTAATGGGGAGGTAGGCCTAATTAGTGCCGTAATGGGGAGGTAGGCCTAATTAGTGCCGTAATGGGGAGGTAGGCCTAATTAGTGCCGTAATGGGGAGGTAGGCCTAATTAGTGCCGTAATGGGGAGGTAGGCCTAATTAGTGCCGTAATGGGGAGGTAGGCCTAATTAGTGCCGTAATGGGGAGGTAGGCCTAATTAGTGCCGTAATGGGGAGGTAGGCCTAATTAGTGCCGTAATGGGGAGGTAGGCCTAATTAGTGCCGTAATGGGGAGGTAGGCCTAATTAGTGCCGTAATGGGGAGGTAGGCCTAATTAGTGCCGTAATGGGGAGGTAGGCCTAATTAGTGCCGTAATGGGGAGGTAGGCCTAATTAGTGCCGTAATGGGGAGGTAGGCCTAATTAGTGCCGTAATGGGGAGGTAGGCCTAATTAGTGCCGTAATGGGGAGGTAGGCCTAATTAGTGCCGTAATGGGGAGGTAGGCCTAATTAGTGCCGTAATGGGGAGGTAGGCCTAATTAGTGCCGTAATGGGGAGGTAGGCCTAATTAGTGCCGTAATGGGGAGGTAGGCCTAATTAGTGCCGTAATGGGGAGGTAGGCCTAATTAGTGCCGTAATGGGGAGGTAGGCCTAATTAGTGCCGTAATGGGGAGGTAGGCCTAATTAGTGCCGTAATGGGGAGGTAGGCCTAATTAGTGCCGTAATGAGGAGGTAGGCCTAATTAGTGCCGTAATGGGGAGGTAGGCCTAATTAGTGCCGTAATGGGGAGGTAGGCCTAATTAGTGCCGTAATGGGGAGGTAGGCCTAATTAGTGCCGTAATGGGGAGGTAGGCCTAATTAGTGCCGTAATGGGGAGGTAGGCCTAATTAGTGCCGTAATGGGGAGGTAGGCCTAATTAGTGCCGTAATGGGGAGGTAGGCCTAATTAGTGCCGTAATGGGGAGGTAGGCCTAATTAGTGCCGTAATGAGGAGGTAGGCCTAATTAGTGCCGTAATGGGGAGGTAGGCCTAATTAGTGCTGTAATGGGGAGGTAGGCCTAATTAGTGCCGTAATGGGGAGGTAGGCCTAATTAGTGCCGTAATGGGGAGGTAGGCCTAATTAGTGCCGTAATGGGGAGGTAGGCCTAATTAGTGCCGTAATGGGGAGGTAGGCCTAATTAGTGCCGTAATGGGGAGGTAGGCCTAATTAGTGCCGTAATGGGGAGGTAGGCCTAATTAGTGCCGTAATGGGGAGGTAGGCCTAATTAGTGCCGTAATGGGGAGGTAGGCCTAATTAGTGCTGTAATGGGGAGGTAGGCCTAATTAGTGCCGTAATGGGGAGGTAGGCCTAATTAGTGCCGTAATGGGGAGGTAGGCCTAATTAGTGCTGTAATGGGGAGGTAGGCCTAATTAGTGCCGTAATGGGGAGGTAGGCCTAATTAGTGCCGTAATGGGGAGGTAGGCCTAATTAGTGCTGTAATGGGGAGGTAGGCCTAATTAGTGCCGTAATGGGGAGGTAGGCCTAATTAGTGCCGTAATGGGGAGGTAGGCCTAATTAGTGCCGTAATGGGGAGGTAGGCCTAATTAGTGCCGTAATGGGGAGGTAGGCCTAATTAGTGCCGTAATGGGGAGGTAGGCCTAATTAGTGCCGTAATGGGGAGGTAGGCCTAATTAGTGCCGTAATGGGGAGGTAGGCCTAATTAGTGCCGTAATGGGGAGGTAGGCCTAATTAGTGCTGTAATGGGGAGGTAGGCCTAATTAGTGCCGTAATGGGGAGGTAGGCCTAATTAGTGCCGTAATGGGGAGGTAGGCCTAATTAGTGCTGTAATGGGGAGGTAGGCCTAATTAGTGCCGTAATGGGGAGGTAGGCCTAATTAGTGCCGTAATGGGGAGGTAGGCCTAATTAGTGCCGTAATGGGGAGGTAGGCCTAATTAGTGCCGTAATGGGGAGGTAGGCCTAATTAGTGCCGTAATGGGGAGGTAGGCCTAATTAGTGCCGTAATGGGGAGGTAGGCCTAATTAGTGCCGTAATGGGGAGGTAGGCCTAATTAGTGCCGTAATGGGGAGGTAGGCCTAATTAGTGCCGTAATGGGGAGGTAGGCCTAATTAGTGCCGTAATGGGGAGGTAGGCCTAATTAGTGCCGTAATGGGGAGGTAGGCCTAATTAGTGCCGTAATGGGGAGGTAGGCCTAATTAGTGCCGTAATGGGGAGGTAGGCCTAATTAGTGCCGTAATGGGGAGGTAGGCCTAATTAGTGCCGTAATGGGGAGGTAGGCCTAATTAGTGCCGTAATGGGGAGGTAGGCCTAATTAGTGCCGTAATGGGGAGGTAGGCCTAATTAGTGCCGTAATGGGGAGGTAGGCCTAATTAGTGCCGTAATGGGGAGGTAGGCCTAATTAGTGCCGTAATGGGGAGGTAGGCCTAATTAGTGCCGTAATGGGGAGGTAGGCCTAATTAGTGCCGTAATGGGGAGGTAGGCCTAATTAGTGCCGTAATGGGGAGGTAGGCCTAATTAGTGCCGTAATGGGGAGGTAGGCCTAATTAGTGCCGTAATGGGGAGGTAGGCCTAATTAGTGCCGTAATGGGGAGGTAGGCCTAATTAGTGCCGTAATGGGGAGGTAGGCCTAATTAGTGCCGTAATGGTGCCGAGCAGTTTGAGACCCGGGATTGGGGGGTGAGCTGCCACACCTTTACCTTTGCCCTATGTAAAACCACACCTTTACCTTTGCCCTATGTAAAACCACACCTTTACCTTTGCCCTATGTAAAACCACACCTTTACCTTTGCCCTATGTAAAACCACACCTTTACCTTTGCCCTATGTAAAACCACACCTTTACCTTTGCCCTATGTAAAACCACACCTTTACCTTTGCCCTATGTAAAACCACACCTTTACCTTTGCCCTATGTAAAACCACACCTTTACCTTTGCCCTATGTAAAACCACACCTTTACCTTTGCCCTATGTAAAACCACACCTTTACCTTTGCCCTATGTAAAACCACACCTTTACCTTTGCCCTATGTAAAACCACACCTTTACCTTTGCCCTCATTCAAATTATTCTGTTGTGTTATTTCATCTGGGCTTATTGTTCATGGAAATCTGACCTGTCTCGTACTGTGCAGTTAGGTCACTAACAAAGTTCATTTCTGAGTTAAACAGTTCTAGTGAACACAGTCATTGAGACAGCCATGACATTGTCAGTGTACAGCATTATAGAGAGGTTTTCAGTGCAACTTTCAGTCTATAGTTTGTGTCTGATTTATTTGTATCGCAGTTCATTTTCACTTTCCTACAGGTCTCTATTCAATTTCAGTCAGTTGCTCTCTAATGCTGTGAATCAACACCCTCTCACTTTTCCTTCAGATTCACACTGGAGCTGGACAAGAACCATGTTGTGAGAAAGAAGGAGATGGCCGTGATGAAGACAGAGAATGGCATCTTGATGAAGGTCACTCCAAGGAGAGTGATGAACAATTAGAGGAATACTTGTGTTCCATCAATGTATCTTGCCTCTTCCTGTGACATGGGATGTCATTCAGTCTGATTTTGTTTTTGGTTTTCAGTTTCTTTGTAGATTCTGTATTATCTGTATGGCTGCAAGTTTGCTATGGTGCTTGCTCTGCTGTTTGCTATGGTACTTGCTCTGCTATTTGCTATGGTGCTTGCTCTGCTGTTTGCTATGGTGCTTGCTCTGCTGTTTGCTATGGTGCTTGCTCTGCTGTTTGCTATGGTACTTGCTCTGCTATTTGCTATGGTGCTTGCTCTGCTGTTTGCCTTCTATCTTTGTGTGATTCAATTTTTTCTCTCTAGAGAGAGAGAGAGAGAGAGAGAGAGAGAGACAGACAGACAGACAGACAGACAGACAGACAGACAGACAGACAGACAGACAGACAGACAGACAGACAGACAGACAGACAGACAGACAGACAGACAGACAGACAGACAGACAGACAGAGAGAGAGAGAGAGAGAGAGAGAGAGAGAGAGAGAGAGAGAGAGAGAGAGAGAGAGAGAGTGTGCTTAAGTTCAAGGTTAACCCTGAATGACATGCACAACATGACAGGCAACACAACTCAATACAACACAACACGGTACCATGCAACACTACACAACACAACAATGAATTCTATACAGCATAACACAGTAAATCATTACACAACAAGAGCCTCATTGCTGTGTGTGAAGCATCTTGTTTCACTTGATATTGTTGAAGATACCAACAAATGTATTTTTATAATATAGCTTTTATTGTGGCATCACCACTGTTGTTGTTTGTTTCCGTCCCAACTGGTGGACTGAATTGCTGCAATTGTCATGTCCAGCATTGGCTGTCTCATGTATTGTAGAGGTGGTGAAAAATGTATACATATTTTTTTACAAGCGGATTCATGTCATTTTTGCTCTTCACCATTATGGCATATTCATTTCTTGTTATATTTTTGAATTACATTTTGTGAATCTTTGACCAGAAATTTTATGATAGAGTTGCCAATAAATGCATTTTTTGTTCTTCTGGGTGATATTTGATAATTTATTTGTGATATGCAAAGTTTATGTTGCTCATTTTTTTTACATGCATGCTTTCTGGCAAAATATGGGCGGATAAAAAAACACACATTACAGCTCACGTTGTTGTTGTTGTTGTTTGTTTGTTTGTTTTCCTTTTAAAGTTGTTAAGGAAATGCTTTTAAAGAGTGTATTAAGTTGAAAAAGGCTTTTACCAAGAACCATATTGTGGATGCCTGCTGAAATCAGAATTGATTTGTTTTAATTTGACATTAAATGTGATGTTTCTTTCATTCAATTTCTTTTCACTGTGCTTGTTCATGAAATGTACTGTATGTTCCTCTAAATGCTATAAATTCTTTTTAATATTGGATAATTTAGTCTGAAGCAGATCCTGCATCTGAGTCATTCCAAGTGAGTGTTTTTACATCGTGCTGTAATAGAGAACATGAGGCTGGAGATAGATTATCTCATGCAGTTGCAAGTGGTGTATTTTTACTGGGGGACATGCCAAATTAAGCTATTTCATGTGATGCTAATTTGTTTTACATGTTTTCTGCTCTTAAGTTTGATGAAAATATTCATTTTCAGATGAAAATGTCTTGGATTTATTAATAGCAATAGGAAAATCTTGATTGCTTTATAATTAGGATTGTCATTTTCTGAGTATGATCAAAGACTACTGCTTATATTATTTCTTGCATGAAACCAAATAAAGTACATGTATTTAAGTTTTCTTGTCATGACTTAATTGTTGCCTTACATTTTTAAATATCAACTTTTAATGTTCACAGAAACATGCAGCCTCCAATTCAATTCAACCCCTTGCCTAACTCATTAGTGTTCCTGTTGACAAGCATCAAAGAATGGAATTTTTAAAACCATATTCTCCCCTGTTTCAAACAATGTACATATATTTTTGAACACTATTATAAGCCAAGGTATTGTCGACAATGGGTAAATATGTAAACTCATCAATCAAGGTGGAAAATCTGCTTGTTGGCTTTTGAGTAGTATAAGTTTTGCTCAGTGCAATAGTCTGCAACATCGTTCTTTTTTTACACACCGACTGGAGCGCTCCACAAATTGATTCAGAGGGAGATAAATGCTCAAGGGAGACAAGCGCAACTGTCGCGCCGAAAACTGCAACCTCAAATCTGATTGGTCGATCTGTTTGTTGTCACTTGCCGAATGCACAGAACCATACGTTGCTGTCACGACCTATCTCTTGCTCTCCGAGCCGCATGCCAAACAGCCACCACGTCGATCGTACCTCTTTTGCAAAAATCTTGCTGCCTTTGGGCTGTGAGCGTCTGAGTTGACCGCACTCAGTAGCTGACACCTCTGGTTGATAAAGAAGGAAGTCGATCGTTATCTCTTCGGGCTGGCATCTAAACCACGTGCGGCCTATGTTTTGATGCGTCAGGGTCAGTTTGAGGTGTAGGGGTCACGCCGAGCTTCGTATCTACGGGTAAAGTACGCCCGGCATAGGCAGAAACTCACCGACTGCCCGCAGTTTCGTGCGATGGCTCTCCTCACGATCGCGGCCTCTGTGGGCCTTGTGTTCGGAGTCGTCATCCTTCTCACCAAGTTTGCTAAGTGGTATTCTCAGCACAGGAAGGATGTACGCAGACTGGAGGAGTTTCCCCACGGCCCGGGGCACTGGTTCTGGGGACATTTGCTGGAGGTGGGGGAATGTTTTGTAAATGTGTAACATACAGAGACTGGTCGCGTTTAGGATCAGGAGCAAGTGTAAGCGTGATTCGATAGCACCTGTACGTACGTTTGCATGATATGTTGATCAGGTCGGAGTTTAAATTAAAGTGACGAAACAAAGCAGTCTGTCGCAGCTGAAAGAAAGTCAGTGGATCAATTCATGTGTAGAAGATGAATCTGAATAAAAGTGCTGTTGAAATGACCGAGTTTTACTATTTGGCATCACAAGGAATTAATGTTAATTGATGAACTGCATGACTGGATATATGAACTGCTGTCAAGAATGGTGAATAGACACTGTTTCTGTAGAGTGACTATCAGATGGGAACAATAGCCAGTAATACTTACAAGCAATGCATAGCACAGAGAGAAAAAAGCCATACATGCACTTCAGGAGCCTTCAGTGCAGGGACATTACAAATTAATGCAGCATTTTAAAAAGAAATGTTATTGCTATGAATATATGCATGCATATTTTATCCTAAATGCAGAAAAACATGTCTCTCTCTCTCTCTCTCTCTCTCTCTCTCTCTCACATACACACACACACACACACACACACACACACACACACACACACACACACACACACACACACACACACACACACACACACACACAGATAAAATAACAGGACACAGCAACTAAAATAAAATTCTTCAACCACCTCTGTTAATGTTTTCTTCTTCTGTCAAACCAATTAATGCGGAAATTCAGCAGGATTATTTGACATATGGTAACTGCATATGATACCTCACATCTCTTCTAGAATGCATGGCAATAGAACTTTCAGGGCCTGCTCAGTGGTTTGGCCTTGAGGTACCCCAAGCAACATGTGTCCCTTTGACTCTCATTCACTTGTATGGAACATTAGCTGGAATTTGGTGAAGAAAGTGCTTGATGTTACACCTTAATAACATTCTTCCATTGGAGAATGTAATGTTTACTAGCCAAGTAGTTAGTGTGCTGGACCTGCAATGGCTTGAGGTGGGTGGGCATGGTATTCAAAGCTGCCAGGATCCTAACATTGCTTCTATGATAAATATACTTCACTCACATTGCTTTTCCCCATCCAGGAGTTAAATGGGTACCTGTGATGGCTGAGCTGAAAAATTATGGAAAATCAACTTTGTTGTTGTGTACATCTGAAGCCTGGCTGAATGCCCCTCATGGAGTGGAGATGGTATTGGAGGAATAAGAGTAGCCCAATGACCAGGGGGTAAAAGTGTGTGAATTGAGCACCCATCTATGTGTGCAAAGTCTCAGTACAGAAAACCACCTTTACCTTTGCCTTTGTATCCATTTATGCTGGGTTGGGCAGTGCAGGACAGTTGTCATGCCTTCCAGTATCCTGGTCCCAATGAGGAGGGGCTCAAGTTTCAACGGGAGATGGTGGAGACCTACCCTTACTGCAATCTGGGGTGGATGGGACCTTTCTTCCCCATGATCATGGTCAGCCACCCAGAAACTGTCAAAACCATCCTGAAAACCTCAGGTAAGTATTGTTGTGAGAGATGGCCAGGAATTTATACATGTGCAAAGGTCAAGAAATTTCAAACTGATTTGTAATTTGTGATTTAATATCACAAATATTATCTTCAAGGGAGGATTGGATAGATTTGTGTCATTTTGGCATATTGAGATAACTCTCTTAAGTACATGTATTATAAAGATGCAGTGTTTGACAAATGCATACTCCAGAATGTTAGTTTTTATTGGATATTCTTTGGTTTTCAAAGCCAGAACAGTAAAGGTGCAAGAATTGTTGACATCAAGCCATTGGCTGAGTTGGCTTGGTTTAGATTCAAGGCCAATATACTGAATTCTTTGTTTTCTCTCTTTTTCCATCTATCCATCTTTCCTTCTCCCCTTGATGACAGTCTGAGTGACACTTTCAGAACCAAAGGCAAGGGCTACGTACAACTTCCTGAGACCATGGCTTGGGGATGGCTTGCTTCTGAGTGGAGGAGACAAATGGAATCGAAATCGACGTCTGCTGACTCCAGCCTTCCACTTTGACATTCTTCGGCCCTATGTAGCTGTCAAGAATCGATCCACTGATGTCTTCCTGGTATGCAAGTTTCATCTCTTGCCACACACAATCACGTGGATGTACCTTGAGTTTGTTCTTATTGTTTACTTTCTCAATTGCTGTAACATTTGTGGAGAACTTAGGAATCAGATTGAGAATATGTTTGCATGTCATGAACTGCATGTTTGAACTCTGCTTTGCTTCTCATAAATGGTGTTCCAGATTGTTG
The DNA here is from genome assembly GCA_034096865.1 of Theodoxus fluviatilis. Lineage (NCBI taxonomy): Eukaryota > Metazoa > Mollusca > Gastropoda > Cycloneritida > Neritidae > Theodoxus > Theodoxus fluviatilis. The sequence continues at coordinate 89,721 of JAWQFJ010031407.1, forward strand.
ATTTATTGTATGATGAGGTGATATGTGAACCCTACCTGGTACTTTCTTGAAGGTGCTGAATGCCAAGACAAGTGTGTTCATAATATTAGATTACCTGTAGCTCCTTGATTCAGGCAAAGTGGTCAAATGAAGGCAAGTGTATAATATGATTGCGGTCATATTTCAGGACAAGTTGGAAGGCTTCCACAAATGTGGAGAGTATTTTGAGGTGTTCACTCACGTCAGCCTGTTCACACTGGATGTCATCTTGAAATGTGCTTTCTCCTATGTCACAGACTGCCAGACTGTGGGGTATGCTCCTTCTCTCTATCAAATGGTTCATCAGTGTCTCACGCTGCAAATCCTATCCCATTTTATATTGTCACAGTATGTTAATACATGAAGTGATAGAATGAGAAATGAAACTGTACTCGAGCAAATTTAACATTTTGACATGTTGTTTTGTCCTATTTTGTCTTTGAATGACTGAAAATGTAGGCTATTTCCATATGGTATCAATACTAAAACAGGCAATGGTATTACTATGGGTTTTTACAAATTAATTTTGTGAATGCATCAGTAAAGTGTATGAGATGAAATAAATGTGCTGTGTGTGATGATTTTGTCAGTATCTTCACATTTACATAGTTAATGACAGCTGATTCATTTCCAGGGATGATCACCCCTATGTCAAAGCTGTCTACAAGCTCAATGATCTGGTGGTGGACAGATTCTTGTAAGTCCATTATCATCTTTATTTACCAGTTTATAAACATATCTGATCTTTTCACTTTATCTATTGTGAATCAAGATGCATTGTTCTCATTGAATAAATATTTAAATAAAGCATACATCCCATGGCACAAACTTGATATTCAAGGGACTGTATGAAAAGAGATATTTGAACTGGAAACATTTTAGTGTTTGGAAGCTTTAAGATTAAAAACTAATAGACACCATTTCACTCAAATGTTTTGAAAGAGAGTACATGTACTATGGAGATGAAAAAATGACTAGAACTTAGAGTAATTTGTTTTGGTTTTGACTTTTTTTTCAGCAAACCATGGCTACATCCAGACTGGATCTACTTCTTGACACCCAGCGGTCGAGTGTTCAAGAAGAACTGTGACTATGTCCATGCTGTTGCAGAAGACATCATTGAAAAAAGGAAAATTGCCCTGGTAAGGTCTTTTCCTTTCCCCTGTAAAGGTTTTGTGCCATAATCTTTTTTAATTGCTGTTGTAAAATCTGTGAGGAAAATAAATTCCTCTAAGTTTGTCCTGATATGTGGCCTCTGTATTTCTGTTCTGCGTTCCCTAAACTAAGGTGTAAGAATGGGTAAACATAGAGAGCCACCTGACAATTTGTTGTTATGTAAGAAACTTGGTGGAGCTAATGTCTGTAGAGGCCTTTGTTTCCAGTCCAACCCTTTCACAAACTTACTTGACTGTGTCCAGCCCTGCCTTATCAACCCAAAGAATGGACCTCAGCACAAACATTCACAGCCAGGCAGCTTGGCTGTGGAAGCTGGTTGTTGCCCAAGCTGACATTTGTGCATCTGCACACTAACTTATCATAGGCTAAATCTACATATAATGTCCATTTGCTGTAACAATATGCATGGCCACTCTACATGTTATTGCACATATCTATGTATGTCAGATGGAGTAAGTTTTTCTAATCTATGAATACAACACATACAGAGCTACACATACTACTTCGAGGGAAGCCACAAGACACATAGGATGCATCACATTCAAGTTCAAGTGCATCTGCATGACAGATTTAGAACTGCAGACATGTCTGATCAGATGTGTCAGGAATTATAATGACATGAAACGTTCAAACATTATGTTCAAGTTCCTGTCATTCGAGCAATATATCCAGATATGCAGCGCATTTCCTGAATTCTTTTTATTTTCCCACTATTTCTCTTTGAAACTATTCCGGATATCTGACTTCTGGATAAAGAAGTGAGGAATGGGCCACTGAAATATACTTTTCGTTTGTGTTCCTCAGTGCAACTTTGTGAATTTATCTCAGGCCCAGACTGGAGGCCAGGCCAGGGCAGGCCAGGAGGAGACAGGGAGACTGAGGCGCTGTCTGGACTTCCTGGACATCCTGCTGACAGCCAGGGACGAGAGCAACCAGGGGCTGACCACAGCTGAGATCCGAGATGAGGTGGACACCTTCCTCTTTGAAGGTGGGAGAAGTTCATTTTTGACTAAAAAGACAGGCCTTGAAAGCTTGAAGGCTATGGGTTCCAGCCAAGGACAAGGATATAAAAAAGGTGTGATTTTATATAGCGACTTTCCACCATTGATCGGTGCTCAAACCGCTTTACACTTTACCCCCTGATCACTGGGCATCTTGATCAATCCTCACTGGTACCTCACAACAAACATAGTGACAGGCATTTAAGACACACACAGTCAGGTACCAGCACCAACTCCGCTCCCTGGGGAGTATTCCAACCCGATGCTGGCGCTTGGCCGCATACAAGGGTTAATCGTACTACATTTTGCCCACACTGCCCTCACAGGTACCCGGTTTTATTCCTGGGTGGGGAGAAGCAATGCGAGTTAAGCATCTTGCTCAAGGATGCAACTCTGGGAACCGCGCAGCTTCGAACGCCGTACCCACTGGCCGCAAGCGACTGTAGGTCCAGCGCGCGAACCACTCGGCCACAGAGCCCCAATGACAGCTACTGACATTTCACATAGGTGACCTGTCACCATGAAATGAATTGTAACTTCCACTTTGGTAATTTTGAGCTTTGGCCTGAGATAGGTCAATAAACTTTATGTTGTTGTGAGGACATTTCCTAATGTTACTTTCAGGCATATTAAAAAGTGCTTTTCAAGCACCATCCCTTCCAGTATTGATACTCTTTATCAAACTGATTATCCATAAGTATGTGCTAAACGTGTGCTGGATTAATGTGCTCAGATATAAACTCCAGAATTTTTCTGTGAGTCATGCTTCATTGCAAATCTCACTGCTTAGTCATGCAACTTAAACAAATTCCCTTAGGATGTTAGATGGCAGTGTGTGGTTGAATGTCTATTCAGTCAGCCTGCTACTTCAATCACCTCTAAAACTATTGATGGCATTTAAATAGAGTATTTAACCCTAGTGTCTGACGATTACCATTATGATCTCTACAAACTTAATCCTGCCTTGATTATCTGAGACCAAATATCAATGTGAGAATTCTGAAGGATTCTTCAGAGAAGCTATTTAGTTCTGAAATCTGAAAGTTAGATCAAATGTGTGTGTGTGTGTGTGTGTGTGTGTGTGTGTGTGTGTGTGTGTGTGTGTGTGTGTGTGTGTGTGTGTGTGTGTGTGTGTGTGTGTGTGTGTGTGTGTGTGTGTGTGTGTGTTAGCTATTGTACATGCACAATGATTGACTGATCCAGGTCTCCTTGCTGACAGAAGGAAGAATCATGAACTGTTCTTGATGGTGCAATAAGACGTGACAGGAGATACGTAGGAGTGGTTTGATATTTCAGAGTTCAAAAGTGGTGCAGTGTTGATAACTGCTCTTAATCACATTACTATCATTACTTTAATAACTTAAAAGCAAGGTTGATATTATAAAGGTATCTGTCAAATCTTTTGAGTTTAGGCCACGACACAACAGCCAGCGCCATCTCGTGGATGATGTTCTCGTTTGCGGAGCATCCCGACATCCAGATCAAGGCCCAGGAAGAGGTGGACAGTCTGCTGGATGGCAGGGACTGCCAGGACATCCTCTGGTGAGAGAGAGAGAGAGAGAGAGAGAGAGAGAGAGAGAGAGAGAGAGAGAGAGAGGATAGGAAGGGACGGACGGACAGGCAGAGACAGACATGGACGGACGGACGGACAGATGGACGGACGGACGGACGGACAGAAACAGACAGGGACGGACGGACGGACGGACGGACGGACGGACGGACAGACAGACAGAGACAGACGGAGACAGACAGAGACAGACAGAGACAGACAGAGACAGACGGAGACAGACGGAGACAGACAGAGACAAACAGAGACAGACGGACGGACGGACGGACAGACAGAGACAGACGGACGAACGGAGAGAGGGATGTGGATTCAATCTGACCACACGACCAGGTAGAAATGTTGGAATCAGCTGATTCATAAGTTTTCTCCAAAGAGCACTGAAAGGGGGGAGGAATATGTTGTGTGGAGGCTGCCTACAGTGGTTAGAGGGCCCACCCACTGCCACTTGCGACTAGTGGTAGGCTGCCTGCAGTGGTTAGAGGGCCCACCCACTGCCACTTGCTACTAGTGGTAGGCTGCCTACAGTGGTTAGAGGGCCCACCCACTGCCACTTGCTACTAGTGGTAGGCTGCCTACAGTGGTTAGAGGGCCCACCCACTGCCACTTGCGACTAGTGGTAGGCTGCCTACAGTGGTTAGAGGGCTCACCCACTGCCACTTGCTACTAGTGGTAGGCTGCCTACAGTGGTTAGAGGGCCCACCCACTGCCACTTGCTACTAGTGGTAGGCTGCCTACAGTGGTTAGAGGGCCCACCCACTGCCACTTGCTACTAGTGGTAGGCTGCCTACAGTGGTTAGAGGGCCCACCCACTGCCACTTGCTACTAGTGGTAGGCTGCCTACAGTGGTTAGAGGGCCCACCCACTGCCACTTGCGACTAGTGGTAGGCTGCCTACAGTGGTTAGAGGGCCCACCCACTGCCACTTGCTACTAGTGGTAGGCTGCCTACAGTGGTTAGAGGGCCCACCCACTGCCACTTGCTACTAGTGGTAGGCTGCCTACAGTGGTTAGAGGGCCCACCCACTGCCACTTGCTACTAGTGGTAGGCTGCCTACAGTGGTTAGAGGGCCCACCCACTGCCACTTGCTACTAGTGGTAGGCTGCCTACAGTGGTTAGAGGGCCCGCCCACTGCCACTTGCGACTAGTGGTAGGCTGCCTACAGTGGTTAGAGGGCCCACCCACTGCCACTTGCTACTAGTGGTAGGCTGCCTACAGTGGTTAGAGGGCCCACCCACTGCCACTTGCGACTAGTGGTAGGCTGCCTGCAGTGGTTAGAGGGCCCACCCACTGCCACTTGCTACTAGTGGTAGGCTGCCTGCAGTGGTTAGAGGGCCCACCCACTGCCACTTGCTACTAGTGGTAGGCTGCCTACAGTGGTTAGAGGGCCCACCCACTGCCACTTGCGACTAGTGGTAGGCTGGCTACAGTGGTTAGAGGGCCCACCCACTGCCACTTGCTACTAGTGGTAGGCTGCCTACAGTGGTTAGAGGGCCCACCCACTGCCACTTGCGACTAGTGGTAGGCTGCCTACAGTGGTTAGAGGGCCCACCCACTGCCACTTGCGAATAGTGGTAGGCTGCCTGCAGTGGTTAGAGGGCCCACCCACTGCCACTTGCGACTAGTGGTAGGCTGCCTACAGTGGTTAGAGGGCCCACCCACTGCCACTTGCGACTAGTGGTAGGCTGCCTACAGTGGTTAGAGGGCCCACCCACTGCCACTTGCGAATAGTGGTAGGCTGCCTGCAGTGGTTAGAGGGCCCACCCACTGCCACTTGCTACTAGTGGTAGGCTGCCTGCAGTGGTTAGAGGGCCCACCCACTGCCACTTGCTACTAGTGGTAGGCTGCCTGCAGTGGTTAGAGGGCCCACCCACTGCCACTTGCTACTAGTGGTAGGCTGCCTACAGTGGTTAGAGGGCCCACCCACTGCCACTTGCTACTAGCAAAGATTATAGGTTACACAAAGATAGTTCATTAGCTCATTCTCGTGAGGGTCGAGACACGTTGCGCCCCAAGCGGCCAGCACTATGGGAAATGCCTATAGTCCGTTTCAACATTGCACTGTATTTAGTCACATGCTTATAGGATTTAGTGGAGACTTCGCACAAAAATGGCCTAGCAACTGATGTGCGATGGACCTATTTCTAAAATTTCCGATAACGTCATCAACTACCAAGGTTGAAGAACGAGTGACGTCACTATTTGACCGATTTGAAGAATAATAATGTTTAACACAGAGAGAACAGGGTCACCAAACGTTGCAATCACGTCGACCCGTGCACACGTGGTTCTGCGAGTGACCTGCATTTCGATTGTTAAAAAGTAGGAGCTTTCAATACCTTTTGATGCATTCAACATACAGCTTTGATAAATTAATGCTGTTCATGGTTTACATTTTCTTTGGATGGGGTTTCTAGTGTCGCCAAATTCAGCTTTTTCTGCGCGAAGTGAGACTATGTCCACCATTTTAAATGTGCAATGTTGAAACGGACTATAGGCATCTCCCATAGTGCTGGCCGCTTGGAACGCTGCAATTTTAGCTGCTTGTAACTTCAAAGAGCAAAAGCTCGGCATGAACTATCTTTGTGTAACCTATAATCTTTGCTACTAGTGGTAGGCTGCCTACAGTGGTTAGAGGGCCCACCCACTGCCACTTGCTACTAGTGGTAGGCTGCCTGCAGTGGTTAGAGGGCCCACCCACTGCCACTTGCGACTAGTGGTAGGCTGCCTACAGTGGTTAGAGGGCCCACCCACTGCCACTTGCGAATAGTGGTAGGCTGCCTGCAGTGGTTAGAGGGCCCACCCACTGCCACTTGCGAATAGTGGTAGGCTGCCTGCAGTGGTTAGAGGGCCCACCCACTGCCACTTGCGACTAGTGGTAGGCTGCCTACAGTGGTTAGAGGGCCCACCCACTGCCACTTGCGACTAGTGGTAGGCTGCCTGCAGTGGTTAGAGGGCCCACCCACTGCCACTTGCGACTAGTGGTAGGCTGCCTACAGTGGTTAGAGGGCCCACCCACTGCCACTTGCGAATAGTGGTAGGCTGCCTGCAGTGGTTAGAGGGCCCACCCACTGCCACTTGCGAATAGTGGTAGGCTGCCTGCAGTGGTTAGAGGGCCCACTCACTGCCACTTGCTACTAGTGGTAGGCTGCCTGCAGTGGTTAGAGGGCCCACCCACTGCCACTTGCTACGAGTGGTAGGCTGCCTACAGTGGTTAGAGGGCCCACCCACTGCCACTTGCGACTAGTGGTAGAGTCATTCAGAGCTGTGTGGATCCTACAGTTGCATTTTTGAATAAAATGTTAAACCCACATTGCCTCTCCTGCTTAGGAGTTAAACTGATAATCGGGAACTGCACTGTGGCGATGGGGGGCACAATTCGCCATGAAAGAATTTCTCGGAAGGAAGGATGAAATAAGTATGAACTTACTGGCTAATTTTCATTGACAGGGAGGACCTCTCCAAGCTGCCCTACCTGACCATGTGTCTGAAGGAGGCCATGAGGCTACACACGCCTGTTCCCTTCATCCAGAGGCAGCTGACCAAGGACACGGTCATCCATGGCTACACTGCCCCCAAGGGGACGGTGATCAACATTGTGCTGTACGACATCCACCACAACTGCCATGTCTGGGAAGACTCACTGGTGAGTAGGAAAATTGAATGGGTGTACATTTGTCAGAGATCAACTACAGGCATTGCTAATTAGGATTCAGTTCAAGTGTTCTGTCATTGGATAGGCCAAACAGTACAGCACCTTTTGCTTAGTTAAATTGAACTATTTTTTGTCTGGATCTTGAAATATTGCTGCACTTTAAGCATAATACTCCACAGCATTAGGTGTTTTTGTTTGTTTTTGTTTGCTCTTTTTAAGGTTGCAACTGAAACATCTGTAGTATAGCAACAGAAGTGAAAGTTGAGGGAGAACTACATTGAATCCATCAAGACACGTCAGATAAAGGATATTTCATTGTGACCCATATATCATTAATTGTTTCTGATTGTTTATTCTTTAATAGTTTTGTGCATATTGTTCCATTCTTTTCACAGTTTTCTTTTTCTCTTCCAGGAATTTTCGCCTGAGCGATTTTCCCCTGAGAACATAGACAGGAAAGATGCCTATGCTTTTGTGCCATTTTCTGCAGGGCCCAGGTATGCAAAATATAAAGGGAGAATGGTCTTCTACTTATTTGAGTCCTAGACTTATACTGCCATGCTTGATACTGAGGAAAGTGAATCATCACTGAGGCTGGCTCAGCTCAGTATAGCTGTATAAAAATAATGATAAGAGGTTCTAAACAGCACTGAAGTTCTGTGTATCCATTTCTCTCTAATACATGTGTATAATTACTCAAGACCATATCAGGAACACCTCTGAATATGAAAAGGCAGGCTTTTCATTGGTTGCTCTTTGTCCATTCGAGGTACTTATGAAGTATATTTTATGTAATGTTTCAATCGTCTTTTAACCATATGTTGAAGTATTCTAATGTCAGTACTGAGGCATGAATCAAGATCTTCACTTACGATTACACCATATTGACTCACATACATTATCTGCAAGAGGCATCTTTCATTTGCATAATCCTGATATGTTTTGCTTTGCACACCAAAACACATAGTCTGGCATTCTAAATGTGATTCCCTCAATTCCAGAAATTGCATCGGACAAACTTTTGCCATGGATGAGATGAAAATTGTGATGGCTCGTCTGCTGAGGAGGTATGAATGTTTGAACTGTTTTGGTTCTCCTTTCTGTTTTTACTGTTTTCTCTACATGTCCCTCCTTCTCATCTGTCTTTACCTCCTTGTCTTTTTTTCTTCATCCACCTTCTCTCTGTTATATTCTTTCTCCTGATCATTGTTTGAAGATCTCCTAAGGTAGAGACTTGCTATTTGTTTATTTGTTTCTCAGCATTATAAGTTTAGAGATGTTGATTTTAAAAGATCAAGTCAACTAATATTCAAAGCACTGTTGAGTACTGAATGTGACTGAATAATGGAGGTTCATGTTTTTAAAAATACAGATTTAGATGCATAATCAACAAGTAGCATATGCATAATTGCTTGTCTGTTATTTGTTCAGTGACTTTTAGTATTTACAGGGTTTTCTTTAAACTGACTGATATTTCTTCAGGTTCACCTTGGAGCTGGACAAGAACCACATTGTGAAGAAGAAGGAGATGGCCGTGATGAAGTCAGAGAACGGCATCATGATGAAGGTCATCCCTAGAAACACCAATGCATAGATTGCTGGTTCTGACCAAGAGTATCCTTACCAAAGTTCAAGATGATCTAAAGATTTTCACCCGTTTGATGTGTTGAAACTGGATGCTGCAGCATTATGTATAGAGTGTGTTGTGTTTGTCATCTATTTAATTTACACCTGCTGTAATAATGAGATAGCCTACTTTTTCCCTTGTTCTTTTTGGTTCAAAATGTGTCATTTTGTGATGATTTATAAGAGAAATGTGTTTTGCATGCTTAAAGATTTTTGTTTTTTGTGGTAGTGTGCACACCTTCTACAATTGAAGTATATTGCCTTTTAAACCTATTAACCTCTGCAGTGCCCATTGCTGTCTTACCTTAAAGCCTTATTTTTCTATGATGTTTTCTTGAAGTTCTTTGAAATTTTGAAAAGTTAACTCCTCTATGTCAGGAGGTAAAGGTTTAAAAAGGTGTATGTGCAATAAGTTGGTATTTTGTTACCTCTTTTGTTTAAAAAAGGGGGATCGTTCCTGCATCACATGGGCTTCCATGGAGCATTATTATATAAACATACACACATAAATAAAACACACAATTAATCTCTCCAAGTTATAACATCAACCCCATTACTACCCCTATGAGCTTTCTTATTTTCTCTGCTTGTTGAATAGATGTACATAATTCCCATCTGATATTAATCTTTTTCACACATTCCCTTAGTCCCCTTCCCTTCCCCTCCCCACTTCCCACCCTCCCTCCCTACCTCCGCCGCCATCCCCACCCCGACTCCCACCTTTCCTTCTCTCTTTTCTTAGTCCTCCATGTCTTATCTTCTATGAATCACAGATCAAGCGTTTTCAGCAGCAGCAGCAGCAGCCGCCACAACACCAATTGATAGTTCCAAGTTATTTCCTTTACCTGGTATATGCTTGTAAAAGCTGTAACTCCTGACAGCCACAGTGCTAAGCCCAGTATACAGTGAGTACTTACTGCAGTGTAGGTCTTTTTCCAGACTACCCATTTGATTTTCTATACAGATGCCTACGGACCAACACCCTCAAGAGTTTTGCATTATGTATTAATGCAGGAGTTTTAAAGTTAGCTGCCTCGTGTACTGACGTCACGTCTGTAACATTTTTCCACTGATGGCTTTTTGGAGGACAATCTTAATAATTGAACAAAAAGCCTAAAAGAACAAAAAACATTGATCTGTTGACCCAAAGGCAAGAGCATGAAATATAATTCGTTTAGCCTAATACATCGTTGTCAACATTTTTGTATATGTGTCCATTGATTATAATGATTGAGAAGTAAAATATTTGTTGCCAGAATATAAAGACAGTGTTTAAATGATTGTTACACTGCTTAGGATCAGGAAGTATTCTTTGCCACTTTTTCACTGTGATGATGGATTCTTTTATATTACCATGACCACACATTACTCAACAAAGGTACTGCTCACTATATGTTGCTTTCAACCGATGTGTTTACCATTGTCTGTCTTTATGAATGTGCAACGTTGCCATGTGAGAACATGTTGAAATTATTAAAGAAATCTACATACACGTATATGGGAATTGAAAAGTGTTCCCTGATGTTTTGATTTGCTTGTTGAATATCATACCCGTGTTCTGAGATTAAAGTGAGTATTTTCTGCTCTTATGTATTGTCTTTGAACGTGCAGAAAGCATATGTTGCTATGAGGGTTATATGACATGATTTATGCTGCTCTTTTGTGAGTAACAATTTGTGCATTTTCATGATAGACCCACCTGAATCTCTGTGTACTGATTGGTATCTCAAATGTGATTTATCAGTTCCTCTGTCGTCCGTTTCGAAACCTTAGATCTAATCTGCAGTATTTATTCTGTTGACATCATGTAAAAGGTAGCAATGATAGATAACACTTATCTTGATAGCTGAACCTGTTGAGGCAATAAGTAGGACTAGTAGAAGAGAAAGTTCAGTGCGACTTAGTCACCATAGTGTGTGTGTGTGTGTGTGTGTGTTTGTCTGTGTGTGTGTGTGCATGCGTGTGTGTGTGTGCATGCATGCGTGTGCGTGTGAATCTGTGTGTATACATGTGTGTGCATGCACGTGTGTGTGTGTATGTGTGCGTGTGCGCGCGTGTTTATGTTAATCGTGTGTCTGTGTGTGCGTGCGTGCATCCGTATGTCATCAAGGACACGCCAACTCTTAAAATGGAGTCCCAAGTCATTTCCGGACCAGGCACTCGTGTTCCAGTTGATCTCTTCACCAGAGCATGATCGCGCGGGACTCTACCCTCTCTACTCACTCTTTGTCCTACGCATTTATTAATGTTCATTTATTCGTTTTTGTTTATCGGTTGATTAAGTTTTGTTTATTATTAGTTATTTATTTGTTTTCCATTCATTGCCCATTTACCCCCAACTGCCACCATAGGCTACATTATTCTCCGCCCTTTCTGCAATGTTCACCCCACATAGGCAAAGTCTTTACTTATAGTTGAAGTGTGCACACTGTTTGTACATGACTGCACGGGCGGTATACGGGTGTGAGTGCGTGCATATATTTTTACACGTAGATGGATGGATAGGCCGGATGGTGATGCTTTGTGTAGGTGATATGTGGCCTCGGCCATTTATTGTGACGACAAACCATTTTCTCTTTTAATCTCACTCCCCGCAGTAGAATTTTTCTCTTACGTTTTTGTGAGGTTCTTTGTTTATACTTTATAGACCATTCATTTTAGCTGTATAGTTGGGTACCGTCGGGCCAGGAACAATCAACCTACTACAAAAAAATTCACACACACACAAAAATTAATAGAAGCCCAACGGTATCAGCTTGTTCCTACCCTACAACACTTATCTCGGACTTTTTGGACTCTATTCCACCCCCTTGTCGCCATCAGCCTAACTACATAGCTGGTAGTGGCGGACGTACAGGGACCGACATGCACGCACATAAAATAATAGCTGCCTCTTTCAATCATGTCCATCTGCATTCTAGAGACTTCGCCTACCGGCGAAACTCGGGATCACAGAATGGTCCATCTGAAGAGTTTGGCCTAAAACTGCGTGGACCAAGGCAACGTCACAGAAGCCGTGATCATGACGTTTCCGTCCGTACATAGAATCTGATGGATCTATGTGTTCCATAGAGGATGGTGATTCGTATCGATAGGTAATACACACAGTTCAGAGATGAGCGCTCACGGCGAGCGCTTGCGAAGCCCAAAACGTTTTACTCACTTGAATCTGTCCTTGCGAACGCTCGCCATGAACTCTCATTTCTGAATGTAATCGATGTCTATCAGTACAAATCGCTATCTTCTAGGGAACGCGCCTCGGATTTAGGTCAACCTAAAACTCTCCCTTTGCAAGCTGCTTTTGTCTCAGCTCACCCGAACGGCATCTAAAGACCTCGTAAACCAAAGATGAAATGCGTTTTTGTGGTCATGCATGAATAGTTCTTCTGTGTTCATTCTTAACTGACTCTCTTTAATTGTGACCCTTTCTAAAGCACATGACAATAATTTCATGCAATGCTCAGTTTTCAGTCCATCCAAGCAAAGACCATATGATCCAAGTGAGAAACACGCGCACCATATGCCAGAATATATTAATTTTAAATGTACGTGTATGGAAGAATCAATAAATATTAAGCAGGTGTTTCAGCACGAAGACATAGATGTGTGCATAATAGGCCTACTTTTTGTACAACAAACCTTGCAACATCCCATGTGGCAAATGTGAAGTAGGATTGGGGACAGCAAGGTCTCTATCACTTTTGTTTTTTCTTTCCTTTGACATTTACACACCTCTAAGACAATCGTCACCCCGGTGGCTTATTCAACCTTTGGAGCTGGAATTTTCACAAAAATGCCCCTGCCACATATTTGTCACGTGCACGGCATCTAGGTTGGGCTTTTGCATGTGAACGCATGAGGGCGAGCGTGCGGAAGGGAGGAAGAGAGCAAAGAAGCGAGGAGTATATACATGTACCCTTCTGCCCTTTCCTGCCGAGCCTGAGCCAGGTTGTATAGACACACAAGGAGGTGGCAGTTGGCTGGTATTTGCTCATCAAACACAGGGAAGAATGTTACTTGAACGGTATTTCAGGGTCGGACGCGACCCCGCTAAGCAGTGGATTAGCTCCCTTGTGCGATAACCGCGCTCCTCGGAGCTCTCATTGGAAAGAGGCGCTTTTGCTTTTGTAAGCGCAGAAATCCCGATTTAAATCGCTGGTCTGGGCCAAAGCTTCTGCTTGTAAGGAGTAATTAGGCACACGACCGGCTGATGAGGAGTTAATGGACAATTATGCCGTCAGCGTCAAAGTCATCTGTGTTCCGTTTGCTAATCCGCGAGAGTGTGAAGTGCAGCCACTATTGTGATGACAGAAAACATTAGCGACAAATGCAACTGGATTGGAATAGGATTTGAACAGCCAAATGAACCACTAACCGAGAGACGCATGTTAGCAAACGAAACAAACGGGAACGGGTGCCCTGAAAAGATGATCAAACTCGTCCATTTTCATAGGCGGGGAAGAAAATGATAAAACGTCCCGATGATTTTATACATTTCCCCCTTCGTCAATGTCAATCTGTAGGGTAAAAGCTATCAGAGTACCTCTTTCTTTCTTTCTTTCTTTCTTTCTTTCTTTCTTTCTTTCTTTCTTTCTTTCTTTCTTTCTTTCTTTTCCCAATTGTAGTGCGGTAATCGTCGTACTACATACATTTTAGCAAACGTCTCAAATGAGGACACCCCAACAGTCGAGCAACATTTTAAATAACGAGACAAACAGAATCCAACTTAGATAACAGCGACAGGACCTGCTCTTGCACTTACTAGAGTACGATTGAGTGAAGAGGAGTGAAAATGGCGGAGAAGAGATGTACTTTGGATATAGGCTTTGTTTGAAAGGACCCACCCGCTTCAAGATCGAGTGTAGATCGAGGGGAGACTACTGCTCTCGCCTCCATCTGGTGTGTTTAGGTCCTGCGATACTCTCCCTTTAATTACTCGTACAACTGAGAGCGCGCGAGCGAACAGAAGAGAATCTGACAGAGGCGGCGCGATTCCACATCGACCACGAAATACCACATTTGAAAACTTCAAGAAATTCTTCGTGAGATTCGAAGGCAAGTGTAAGTTATACTTTGATGAATTAAAAATGTATATAGCATCTATTCAATACGTGTTCGAGTACAGGCAACCCTCCCTACCCTGAATATGACTGCATATGTGCATTTGCAGTATTGATGACCTGTTAGTTATACTTGTAAAAAAAGTCTTCTACCTGTACTTACTGAACATTCTCTCACCGCTGTTGCCCATTTATTGACACTCGCTTTCCTGTTTGCCAAACTGAGGAAGGATTGCGCCCAAAACGTTTAATCCCGTATTTAAACCAGGGATTTCTACATCTGCGTGCATTCCTTTTGGTCATTCTTGCTTTGTCACTGCTCTGCATCTTCTTCTTTCATTTCGTTATAGCCTTGTCAAAATAGTCAAAGAAATTAAAAAAAAACAGAAAAATAAGATGTTATATGAAATAACTCCCGAGGACGGAGCTAACAGCACTTCATCGTACTCTAGACTCGGATGGAACTTGGTAGCGATTCTAAGACACAGTGAGTGACAACTAGCCAAAGACTGAGGTAAGTTCCCGTCACGATGGATGGATGGTTGGATGGATGGATGGATGGATGGATGGATGGATGGATGGATGGATGGATGGATGGATGGATGGATGGATGGATGGGTGGGTGGATGGATGCATGGATGGATGGATGGATGGTTGGATGGATGGATGGTTGGATGGATGGATGGATGGATGGTTGGATGGATGGATGGTTGGATGGATGGATGGATGGATGGATGGATGGATGGATGGATGGATGGATGGATGGATGGATGGATGGATGGGTGGGTGAAGTTTTACGGCCTATCAGCCTTTGCAGGCTATATAAGGCCAAGCAGGAAAATCAATAGAAGAGTTCCAAGTTAGCGCAATTCAAGTCACGATGTCCGTAGTTATTCGCCTCTTACGAATCGTGTAGGGAAACATGGTGGGTCAATTCTTTTAACCCCGAACCCACAAGGGGCTCCCGTCGCGATGATTCACCCTAGCTAGTTGGATTAAATTAGTACTCGCGGCAGTCTGAAAACAATTTAAAAAAAATCAATTCATAGTTTTTTTCTTTTGGAAACTTCAGAATAAGGGGACTGAAATCATCCATCCAATTATATTTTTGCCCCTCTTCCGATCCGATAGCTGGTGAATAGAACGACAATAGTCTTCTGTCCTAAAGGAGTCCATACTTTCTCCTTCCTTTCCTATCATATGCAGTGACCAGCAGTGACCAGTGGCCACTAGCTGAAACGTGAACTGATTTACGGAGGTCTTCGTATATTTCGCAGGACCTTAAAAGAATGTTGTGAATGGTTATTAGGTAGCCGATGTGACAGGCGCATGTTCTATTTATGCATGCAGCAGAGGTCCTTCTACAAATATATGCCAGTTAACCAAATTCTTCAGTACAACTTTTTAATTAAAAGCAATGTGCAAACCTTTCTGCCGCGGCAAGATATAGCCTCACGAGCGTCGAGGCCTCTGTGAATCGCTTGATAAGAACGTAAATGCCCGAACGGCCATTACGAGCTCGAAACTTGCTATGTTCGTTTGAAGCTGCTGCACAACTCTGTACATGAATATGCGGATCCTGCCTCCACCCCCACCCTTTCCATATCATTGCCACGAAAAGCCCGTTTAATTACTGAGATGTGCGCTGATTTTCCTCCTTTCAATGGCGGTTCCGTGTCTCGTTGCATTTCACGTTCTTCCATTTACCCTCCTTAGATTCGTTGTATACACGTATGAAACGATGATAGAGAAAATCCTTGAGGTTTTTTCTTTCTTTATTCTTACGTAGAGACTTGTTAGACATGTAGATGAAAAACAAGTGCATAGCTTTTTGATAAAAGCACTATTTTAAGATGAGGTCTTCAACAGGAAACGAAGGGCTTGACACGAAAATATGAAAATTCTGAGAATAGAAGAGAAAAACTAATATCACGCAGACACTGTTTTAGCTAATGAAAAACTTTTTTGCAGCAAACGTGCAGTGCTCTTAATCCTTGTGCAGACTTCGGTATTCTTCATTTTCAGAGGTTGCATTTTTAGAGAAGAAGCTGTACTAGAGTCTAGGTCTCATTTGCTCGATGAAATTGGTGCTTGGCGAATGGTGTAAAATAATGATGTTGTTGTAAATTTACTGAAGCGGAGGTGCCACACTTCCAGAATCATAAAAGACTGAGATGGAAATGTTGTGTTTTCCAGGATGAAACTGTGTTGGGATTAAAGTTAGAAAAAATTTCCCCGCATTTTTCAGTTATGAGAACAAGTTATATTAATTGCCTGTGGGTTTTCAATTCTTCCAAACGACTAGAAACGACTCAGCTAAGTAACTACTGAAGAAGGTGGGGTGACATGTGTTATGCGATGTTTTGAATTTTGCTCAATATCAGAATCACACTTGTTAAAAACCTCCATGTCCCATCCATATCTTAATTGTTATGATTTTCAAAAGTAGTCAACAAACAAGATAGCCATTTTAATCTATTCACAGAACAGAAAAAATCTCAAATCCAGAATTTTCCTGAGTAAAGAGGGCAAAGATGATAGACAATTAGATGTCGCCAATGCACATAAGTCGTCGACAAAACCTCAAAATGAGCTTTCACCCAAGTCGCGTCCTCTAGAACCATGATATGCTAGTCAAAGAAATTTTAAAATAACATTTCTTTCTTTCGTTCGATCTTTCTTTCTTTCTTTCTTTCTTTCTTTCTTTCTTTCTTTCTTTCTTTCTTTCTTTCTTTCTTTCTTTCTTTCTTTCTTTCTTTCTTTCTTGTTTTCTTTCTTTCTTTCTTTCCTTCGTTCGTTCGTTCGTTCCTTCCTTCGTTCATTCGTTCGTTCGTTCGTTCGTTCATTCGTTCATTCTTTCTTTCCTAAGTGATCATCGTGATCACATGCAACGTCCAGTCGGTCAGTTCTCGTGCATGATGTTTTCCAAACCAGGCACTGCAGGGCGGATTGTCCGTTCCGATTTTTGTCCTATATGATTGCAGCGATTACTTCACTCACACACACACACACACACACACACACACACACACACACACACACACACACACACACACACACACACACACACACACACACACACACACACACACACACACACAGAGAGAGAGAGAGATGCCCTTCCGGCTGCCTTTGACTAACTTTGCTAGCCGATCATGAACAGTGAAACGTTTCATGCACAGAGAACACGTAACATGCACAGAGAACACGTAACATACTCAGAGAACACGTGACGCTCGCCGGAGTTCTGCGGAACGTATCTTTCCCTTTCAAATGTTGTATGCCTATTATTTTGACTTCATTTGAAGAAACCTGATAAACATGGCTGCGTTGAACACATCTCTTCAAACTGCATCCCACATATTTGCCGAGCAAGTAGACCAGGACGAATGTTCTCGGCTTTGAGAAATGAGAAAATGGAGCATATTAACTCTTTTTGCGTCTTCACCTTTGAAGTAATCGCTTAGTTCTGGGGTCACTTTCCTCATAACGAGCCCGTTTTATTCGTATGCGCATGCGCGGGAGTGTTTGGGCGAAACTCGCCACGCATCAGTGACGCAGGAAGTGCGCGTCATAGGTGCAGCATCGTCGTGCAAGTGATGCATGTAGTCTTGAGAGCCGGCATATGTTTTTGTGAGCAGGACAGAAAACAAACATGGCCAAATACTCGGCGAAGAGCAGGCGAAGGATACAGTGAAGGAAGATATGAAGATCAGGAAGTGGACTTTTTGCCCGGAACAATCGAAATAAAAAGCGGCGTTTTGTGATTCTCGCTAGGGACGCCGCCTTCGAAGCGTAGTTCATCAAAGACACATACGTCATGACTGGCGTGACGTGGAGCGTGTAATCGCTATATCACGTGGTGCGCGGGACACGAGAGAGTAGTTAGGCAATCTAAATGTTCCGGGTCGCTTCGCAGCTCCTTGGCGCGATGACTTGAGCTCCTTTGAACGGAGTTTATCGATGGAAGCCTGGGGACCTTTGATACGGCGGTATATACTTGAAGGTCTGCTTTATGGGGGTGTCTTGCAAACGCAGATACGTTTGTCAGATGGAGAGCCAGTCCCGCGAAACAAATGCTGATGCCCGCGGCGCCGGCGTCGTGGGTTTCATCCTTGGTTGATCTGTGAGACGTCGCGTCAACTTTTTTTTCTCACCTTTTCTTGCCAAGATAACATCGTCTCCGACATGGGCTGTCTGCAAAATCATTTTTTGTTTGGGTTTGGGGACTGTCTTTCTACGTTGTTGTACTCATGATGAATATTGTTCGTTTGATGTTCCACGATAACTGGTAGGAGTGAGCTTCTAAAATATTAGTTGTTAAAAACTGATCATTATAGCAAAACTTGACGTAAATTATATCAAGTAAGAAAGCTTTTTGTGGGGCTTTATTTTGGCGAGAGTTAGATTTGCCAGATGTTCATACCTCGAAGCGATAGCCTGTGTCGGATTATATTGTTTGTTCCTACGTTGCAGAGGGAGATACATAATCATATTTACGCTAGTTCACATGGAGTTTCACGTGCGTCCTGTGCTCACAGCAGAAAAGTCTATAGTCTGAACCACGTACACATACACATATCCACACACTCACGTGCACATTACTTTCGCACACTGATACACACTAGCGCACACACGCGAAGGCACTCTTAAGCGTACGCTCGCACATACACACACACATATACATGCAGATGCTCACATTCATACCAATGTGCGCGCACGCACACCCTCACAAGTACCCATATTTGTGCACGCATGCGTAAACGTTCTTTCAAACATTTCGAAGGAAGCGAGAGCGAAACATGCTTTTCAAGTTTAATCGACATGATCGCTTAAATTAGGTTTCCTATAATCTTTCACTTCTGCACCTCCTTTAACTGTATAAATCACGAAATTCTTTCCGCCCTTTGAAATATGAGCTTGCTTTCCAAGCTAAGGGTTTGTTGACCCGCAAACACGTTTCAAGGAGCAGCATAATAGACGCCTAATAACAAGATGGAAAATGCCTCGGGCAAGTAATGTACAAGAGGAAAAAAGGCAGCCTGGCATTTTGTCAGCCGCACACCCGTGAACTCAGGCGACTACTTTTGGAAAGCGCCACAACCTTTCGATTATGAATGGAAAGAAAAGAGTGGTTCACGCAGTTCACTCACACGCCAGAAGTAAAGAATTTTGTAATAAGGTATCAGGTGGCCAATTTGTAATTGAATTATGGCAGAACATGTCATCCTGCCATCAATGAATGGAACAGCAAGTTTCATTGAGTCGACGTGGCCAGAAGCCGCAGAGAGGGAGGAGTTCATCAGCGTCTCTATACCACACACAAATGGAGTTATTATGAACAGCGAGAGCAAACACTGCAGCCCACAGGCCGGGCCTGCCGCACAGATGCTGAGCTCCAGCGTGGGAGGAACAGTCAGGACAACTCTCTCTCTCTCTCTCTCTGTCTCTCTCTCTCTGTCTCTCTCTCTGTCTCTCTCTCTCTCTCACCTTCTTCCCTTCCTCCCCCTTTCCCCAGCTACCCCCCCACCTTCTTCCCTTCCTCCCCCTTTCCCCAGCTACCCCACCCCTCTCTCTCTCTCTCTCTCTCTCTCTCTCTCTCTCTCTCTCTCTCTCTCTCTCTCTCTCACCACATTTGAATTTTTGCCTCAAGGGCTGAATGTAAGAAAGGCACTACTGCCTAATTCACTACCCTTGTAAAATAAAGTTCGTTCGTTCGTTCGTTCGTTCTCTCTCTCTCTCTCTGTCTCTCTCCCTCTCTCTCTCTGTCTCTCTCTCTCTGTCTCTCTCTCTCTCTCTCTCTCTCTCTGTCTGTCTGTCTGTCTCTCTCTCTCTGTGTTTCTTTCTCGGTGTTTCTCTCTCTCTTTCTCTCACCCCCTCTCTCTCTCTTTCTCTCACCCCCCCCCTCTCTCTCTCTCTCTCTCTCTCTCTCTCTTTCTCTCTCTCCCTCTCTCCCTCTGTTTTTCTTTCTCTCTCGATGTTTCTCTCTCTCTCTCTCTCTCTCTCTCTCGCTCAGTGATAGTTCAAGCACACTACAGGCATACACTGAATGGTTTTTCCATTTACTGCATCTTCATAAGTAGCAAAAGCCTGCGTGCGTGATTAATGCGTTTAAAATGTGTATGATGTGCTGCTTGAAATGCGAATTTAATGTCCTGTATGCCATAATGCATTCTGAACAATTTCCTTTCGTCCCCCCCCCCCCCCCCTCTCTCTCTCTCTCTCTCTCTCTCTCTCTCTCTCTCTCTCTCTCTCTCTCTCTCTCTCTCTCTCTCACTCTCTCTCTCTCTCTTTGTCGGGTGCGACGGCCCCACGAGTTCTGACAAACTTCAGAGCATCTTGATTACCTCCAACTCTGGCTCTCATTGAAGTCAAGCCGTGTTTTGCAATATCGGGAAGCGGTTGTCACGGCAACAAGACCACCACCAGCAGCCGCCTCGTGGGTGGCGGTTAGCAGCAGACTCCGAGAAAGAGAGAAGGAGGTTCCTGGTCTGAGAGACTGGCCTCTTGGAGCCAGCCGTCAGAAAGCACGTCGCCCACGCCGGAGCTAAGGAGGTTTTTAAGTGTGTGCGTCTTTGAAAGCATGTCCACATGACGGCAACCTTTCAGAAACGTGTCGGCAAGACTGGTGATGAAGCATTGTGTACGTATGGAATGAACAAGTAACATTTAGTCATGGCTGCTGAATCAATAATGATGTTCATCTTTATGTCTTTGTTAATGTTTCCATTGAAATACATTTCTGGGACTCTCTACTTTCGCGGAAAGCCTGCCCTAGAGTACAAGAGTAGCAGCTTAGTTCACAATGAGTCAATTAAAAAAGTAATCCGTGGTCGCGACGGTATCTAAGACACTCCAAATTTTCTTGGCAGTCATTCCTGAGGAAACACAGTTTACTCATCATTTGGGAATTACTTCCGTGCTGGTTCATCATAAAAGTTTCTTTCTTTTTACTGCAGCAGTGTGCGTAACTGTCAGGCGTTGAGACACTGGAAATAAATAACTGTCATATTATCTGCAACTACCATTTTTCAAACCACATCCCACATTATCGCCATGGCGCTGTTGTCGCCAATACGTGAACGCAGTGTGGGCATGGCCTGAACGCGTGTTTCCTGTCGCGCAGCCTCAGTCCAGGAAGTGGCGTGAGCCCACTGTAATCTCTCTCAATGACGTCTTGACTGACGTCGGCCTCCACGACTTCCACTCAGGTGGTCCTCGCTCTCACAGCCTGCTGGAAGTGCCTTGTTTTTCTTGCCTGACGTCTGGATGGACAGACAGCAAATGCAGAAAAGGCGATCTGTTCACGAGCCGTGACAGAACCCAAGGAAAAAAAAGGAGGAGGATTGGAATGAATGAATGAATGAATGAATATATGGATGGATGAATGAAACGTTATGCCTATCAACCTTCGTAGGCTATGTAACACCATTGATCACAAAATTTATTAAAGCTGATTTGAGCGAGAGCTAATCAAGTATCGAATTCCCCAGTTATTCGTCTCCTCTGATTCTCATGGGGACATACAATGTGTCTATTCTTAACCCCAACCCACAGATGTTGGGATTTATTTTTAAGAAGGTAAAGTAAAAATGGAATTAAAAGTCTTACAGATCTAGGTTTTGCCGAGCGTAAAAGTAAACGACTGAAGGATGAACGACGCGTCCATTTCGTGAGAATAGGGAAAGGACTACTCAAATTACCAAAGTGAGAATAGGGAAAGGACTACTCAAATTACCAAAGTGAGAATAGGGAAAGGACTACTCAAATTACCAAAGTGAGAATAGGGAAAGGACTACTCAAATTACCAAAGTGAGAATAGGGAAAGGACTACTCAAATTACCAAAGTGAGAATAGGGAAAGGACTACTCAAATTACCAAAGTGAGAATAGGGAAAGGACTACTCAAATTACCAAAACTATCGAGTAACTGGCGGGAGATCTCTTACTGCGTAGTAAAACTTCGTTTACGTCACAGTAAGACAGATATTGCTTTAGTAGGTAGCGGGGATTTTATCCCTCCAGGTTTACTGGAGGTCCTACAGACTTTATCTGTCTGTCTGTCCGTCCCGTCTCCACGGCTTATATCTCAAAAACTACTGGACGGATTTCCTTGAGATTTTGCACACTAACTGGAAGTTAGGTCCGATTGAATGTATCAAATTTTCAGAATCGAGGCTTGAAGAGAAAGTGGTTTTCTAAGGTCGTATTCTCGAAATTACCGGTCGAAAAATTATTGAAATGACATTTGACGGCAAAGCCAAATTTGACGTCATTAATAGCATGACGTCATTTGCATGTACGATCTGAAATTCAGTCCAACTTAGAAGCTTTCTGTCTCAACATTTCAATTGACGTAACAGCAGAAATTATGGGTATCTTTTTAGATTGACGTCATTTAGAGTTTCGGGGAACCCATGCGAGAATGAATAATTTCCTGAACGTTGGTGAAGGAGACAGAAGGATGTAACCCTTGAACAGCATTAATTTATCAAATCTGGGTACTACTATTGACCGCAATACCCCGCAATACCCACAAATATACCGCAATACCACCAAATATGCAACTCGTACTTGCGTCAAATCGCCGTAGTTTGATGTTTACTTAGCCCGCTGAACGCTGCCAAGACTGATCTAATGCGATCGCCGTAGTTTGACTGTTTCCGAGAGTTACGTCCCTTCGTGATGCGGTCGCTTCTGTGTATCGGTCCGAAAGTTTAGTTGAATTTGTATGGTTTTTGGCGACCCATGTGTCTCAAAATTGAGTAGAAGTATTTTGAGCGTATTAGGATATCGAAACATCGCATCAGTTTCAATGTTGTTTTCTGGCCAAACATAGTTATAGTATACTATGATCATTGAATGACCACCTATCAGATCTAAACTCGTTGTCTTCATTTGCCTGTCGGATAAGTCTTGGCAGTTTAAACACTAGAGCAGTCATCAGTTTATTGTCAATTTGAGAGACTCACTGGCTCATAAAATAGGTAGCTAGAGCATAATCGCTCCAAGCATTGATTTCGCCTGCCAGCCAACCAAAACAAGGGACGCAACTCTAAATCTCGTCTTGCTTAAAATCGCGGAGTGACGCTTCTTTATGTCTATGTAACGTATGTTCTTTGGACGAAGCAAACATCAAACTACGGCGATTTGACGCAAGTACGAGTTGCATATTTGGTGGTATTGCGGTATATTTGTGGGTATTGCGGGGTATTGCGGGGTATTGCGGTCAATAGTAGTACCGTCAAAGATGTATGTTGAATGCATCAATAGTTCTCTCGAGAGGTTGCGGGTTCGAACCCGATCTTTTTTTGTTGTTGTGCCAAAACCTGGAGGTTCAGCGCCAGCGGTTTTTATATTGTTTCATATTTTCTTATAAAATTTAAAAATTGTTGGAGTTTGGAATTGATCGCATCGTGAAATATCCTCTGGCACAACTTGAAATGGCACTTCAGAATCAATCGTTGCTAAAAATTGAAATAGCCAGCTAAGACGATTAGACTTGTTGGCAGAAAAATGCTGTATTTTGTAATTGCGAGCATTTGAAAAAGTTTCATTTCTCACAAGAATGTACGGGTTCTTCTTTATCTCATACCATTGTGAAATTCGGTCTACTGCAAAGAAATGCATAATGTTTTAGGGATGGAGGTAGGGTGGGAGCATCGTTTCACGTATTGTAGTTTCTTAAATAAATCATATCTATTATTATATGAAGAAATGTCAAAACAAATAAATCGTATTTGTTTACGTCGCTGTCGAGAAAAAGGAACCTTCCACGCCCCGAAATGACCAGACAAATAGACGTCTCCAAAAATTACGGCGAGTCATTGAAAATATTAAAAAATCGCAAACCTGAAAAGTCTTGCCCTTTCTTGCCACAGGGGCACGGGCATGAAGGGACACTTACTCAAGCGGAAGCGCTTAGTTGAACGCAGACAAAAATCATGCATGTGCTATCCCTTGTTTACAAAGTATCAGCAGTAGTTGAGATATTTCCAGCATCTCTACGTTAAAGAGTTGGCGAGATTTGCGTGCAGACATATGACATTCTTGCATGTAACTCAATTTTACATGACTTTTGCAAACAACGTTAGAAATTCCAAACACATCTCCTTTTAAAACATACCAATACAAAATGGATTAGTATGTAAACAAGAGGAAATTCTCCTCTACTGAATTATTCGCTGTACCGGCCCCCAGAAGATCCCTGCGTTTACAACAGAGCCGTGCGACGCCCCACATAGGTATTTAATATATACCGACTATTGACATTTGCGAATACGTCCTCTGTGCTCTCGGGCACAACAAGTTACGTCGCCGGACATTCCATGGACATTGAAAGCTGACTTTTATACCCAAAGCAAGTTCGGACGTTTGAGGACAATTTGAAACACTCGATGACAATGTTGCTACTATATCCTTTCTCTTTTAACGTTTGAACCGCAATATGGTTTCCTCATTATTGTTGCCAAATATGATAAGCCTGCCGTGTTACCGCCAGGTATGATAACTGTTGCGATGCCCACAGAGTGTAAGCTACGTCTACGTGTAATTCTTTTCTCTTGTAGAACTAGGCAATTTACACATGGCTTCGGGTCATAATATTGAAAGCAATGTCAACTTTGGATCTTATATCGGATGCTGGTTCCCTGTCACATACACAATTCGCAATCCCCTTTTGGCAATACCGCATCTTCAGTTATACATATGTGTAGTTCAGTACGACGTAAGCCTTACGGTCATGTCGAAGGGGAGATGATCATGCAATCGCATGATGTAATCCCGTTCCTGAGTGTGGATTGTCCACCTCGGACTCGGATGAAATTATCCAGCGCCGACGCTGGGTTGTGAAAAGAGCCATGGCATGTGTAACCAAGAGAGAAATCCTCCCCTACTGAATTATTCGCTCTCATTTTTGTTGATCTCTTTCCATGTAACGTGCTCTCTCTCTGTCTCTCTCTCTCTCTCTCTCTCTCTCTCTCTCTCTCTGTCTCTCTCTCTCTCTCTCTCTCTGTCTCTCTCTCTCTCTGTCTCTCTCTCTCTCCCCTCTCTCTCTCTCTATCTCTCTCTCCCCTCTCTCTCGCTGTCTCTCTCTCTCTCTCTGTGTCTCTCTCCCTCTCTCTCTCTCTCTCTCTCTGTCTCTCTGTCTCTCTCTCTCTCTCCCCTCTCTCTCTATCTCTCT
>JAWQFJ010031407.1:125000-130000 GCA_034096865.1 Theodoxus fluviatilis
CGGGCCGGCTCAGCCTGCAGCGCAAATGAAAGCTGGGCGTTGAGGGTGGAATATTACAGATAGCGGACCAGATAGATGCGATTGGAATCTTCCCAAGGGGTGTATCTGTTACCCTCGCAGTCTTATTTACCGGTTCTGACAGGTAGCTAAATGTTCACAGTAACTTCCCTCTTTTCATCTTGACAACGCTTTATCACAGCACATGCCCGGTGTCAGGAAGGGAGCTAAAAGACGTCAGGAAGCGTTAAGTGAGCGTTCGGCTCTTCCACTTCCCTTCAAGACCAATTACTTTTTTCTCACCTTCCGAAGCAAACTGGGGAAAGAGGCGATGAACGAGATTGACTTTCTTCATTCGGATTTTTTTAAAGAGAAAAAACAGACTGCACGCATCTTACTGGAAAACTGTTTTAGTCACTTGTTTTCTAAGGCGAAAAGATACCAACAAGAAAGACAGCAAAGAAAGAAAGAAAGAAAGAAAGAAAGAAAGGAAGGAAGAAAGAAAAAGCAAGAAAGAAGCCTCGATAATGATGCAAAATCACATTACAATCACCGACTGTTTTTCTTTCTGAGAGCTGTGGATAACGACAAGAGAGAGAACCACGTATTTCTGGGCGATTTGTGCGAAAAAGACGAGGGAACTGGAGGCTTTAATTTATTATCCTCCAAACAACACCCATGATTTGTTGTTTCCTGATAGGTGATTATCGCACTGCCCCAAACTCGAGGCAAAAATCTTCACATAAGTAATTGAGTATGTGATCACAAACGAGGTTTTGATTCTTTTCGGTGGTTCGATGCACGGTCAACTAATGTCACACCTTGGTGTTTGAAAAAGTGTTGAAGAAATGGATCTGCATGGTTTCCTATTAAATAATCATTTCTGTACCATATGTTTCGCAGGAGATGCCTGAACACGAGATAAATCAGTTTTCAGTGGGATTATTGAATCAATTGAGGTAAATAGGCACGTGATAGCATAACCCTACACGAAACTTCACCGTTTTATCAGCATGCTTAAAGCGACCGTACTGCTTCGAACACACTCAGTGCGCAATGTCTATTAAAATCTACACCTTTTCTCCTGAAGGTTCACGTGAAATGCAAGTTTGCCCTGTGATATAAGATCCTATTTCATTGCATCATTGCTCAGCTCAGACTCACCACTGCACTCCATGCGACATGCCGTTTTAAGCTACACAAATTTCAAAGCATAACCAACCACAACAGATCCTTGGGATGCTTTGATGTCTGAGCAAGAAAAGTTTCCAAAAGCATTTGGGGTCACTACTGTCGCTGTACATGTCGTTTGTTTCCCGATGCTTAGGATGCAAGCTTCAAATGGCGTGATGCACATTCCTTGCCGCTTTTTCGAGATCACATTTCTCCCTTCGCCTCGACCACAGAATATTCGATAACAGCTACGGCAACAACTAAACACTTTAAAAATCATAATTTCTTGCAGCTACACAAAAAAGGTATTATCGCACGGGATTTCTTTTCCTGAAAAGCAAACAGTTACAATACTCTTTATCAGCAGTGCGGAACGGTTCTTCACAGACGGGCTACATCGATTATTAGTGGTGCCTGATGGGCTTTCCAGGAAGCACAACAGGCCGAGAATATACAGCGACGCTGTATCAACATGGGGCTTCGCTAGCCGTCCGTTAAACGATGGAGTCAGGTAGGAGGAAAAACTGCTAACAAGAATTCTGTCGTGTAGCCTTGTGACGTGAGGCAATCACGCACGACCGCTAAGAATCCTCCCCTTCACCGCCATCGGCAGTCGCAGTTGGCTCCCCTCGTCAAGGCAGATAACTCCTGTTTCCTGTCGGGCAGGGGCACGGAGACATTGGAAGCCTGCGCTCTCTGCCTTTGTCACTTCCCCTTCCAGCAAAACAATCAGTGCCTGTAATGAGAGACGAACGGTGGTTAACGACCGAAATAAAATATGTTTCGACGTTGTGAGAGTGTACTTCTTGGTTTTATTTTTGTATGGTTTAGACAGGGGCTATGTTTTCGGTAAAGTGTCAACAGTTTTCTGGGCAAACATTTCATTTTCCATGGAATGGAGAAAAATATTGACAAAGAATACATTTGGACTGATGTGATGTTGAAAACCTTGTTCTTTCCCCTTCTGATCTATTGACCCGGTTCAGTGAGCCTCAGCGGTTCAAAACTTGTTTGTGTCTCTTCTTTAATAACTTGATGTATTTTAAAGAAATTGCATTTCTCCCCCATAAAATAGTATTTTACGTGATCCTCACTCTAAGTGACTAAAAACATACTGCATTTGTTAAGTAACATTCAACACAATTATAGTGTATTCATTCGGGAGGGCTGCATGTTGTACATTATAATGACACAAATATTTTCCCCTAATCAAATCAGAACACGCGCACGAGAGCATACGCATACAGATTTACACAGGAACACAGTCATCTCGCATGGAAACCCCAACCCCCCATTGCCCTGGGAGAGCCTTTTTGGTACTGGGAGTGGGAATGGAGGGATTCAGTCAGAATTCCAAATACTGGTGAAGCACCAGACGAACGGTTACAGCTACACACGACATTCGCTTATCATGGGAGTCAATCAAGATGGACCCTTTCCCGCCTTCAGGATCTACCCTGGTGGCATTCAGGTCTTTGTTGAGCACCCGTGCCTTGCCTCCTCTCAGCAATGACGTCATCGCTTTTCCAGGGATTCCGAGCCGCCTGAATGTGGGCCACGTGCGTTCCGAGCCCAAGGCAGAGGCAGATAGGATCGAGGCGGGCGCAGTGGAGCCCCGCTAAATCGCCCTCGCCGACAGCCGGGTCCGAGGACGATAAAGAAACAATTCATCACTGCTGCTAACGAGCAGCGGACCGGGCAAGCGCGTCCCCTTCAGTCGCCCGCCGCGAAAATGCGTCCCGACTGTCCTCGGCGTCACGTGACTCCGGCACCCTCGCACGCGCCACGTGACCCGGAACCTGAGGTCACGTGATTTACGCGGCGCGCGAAGCCTCGTTTTGGGGACACGTGGGCTCCACGGCGAGAACTTCCGGTTGAGTAACAATGGTGCTGGAGGGTTGGAGGTAGACTCGCTTTCAGGGAGCTGACGATTTGCTGCCTTCGCCAGGAAGGGCTTGGGTTTTACGATGACAGCTCCCAGCGATGCTGTCTCGCTTTGCGGCTTATCTATCCAGAGAAGGCGAGAAAGGACACACGATACAAGTGATTGATCAACTTCCGACAGAAAGTTTGGGAGATAATGTAGCGAGTCCGGCTTTGATTAATGAAGAGCATCGGAACAAGAAACGTGAATGCAGATAACGGACAACTGTTCCAACCGAGGTTTTTTCAGTTGGCGTTGTGAAGCGGAGATGGTCTGAACGATTTCATCTTGAATTTATTTCCTGTGCTTTTTGTGTGCTGACATCGATCATTACAGTTATGAGTGGAGATATGAAGTCCATAAATACTCGCCAAACACACTAACGGAGTATGGTTACTCATACAAAACATATGACAAAGGACTAAGTTTTAATTTGTCTAATCGACCACATTTGCCTGACGTAAAAGTTATGTCACATATGGGAACACACACACACACACACACGCACGCACACGCACACGCACCAAAAAACCCCCACACACACATGCACACACACACACACACATGCATACACACGCACACACGCACACACACACACACACACACACACACACACACACACACACACACACGCACGCACGCACGCACTGGATTGACTTTAACATTGTGGAGAATGATCGTTTGAATATTATCTCAGACGATAGAGCACAGAGCCAGCCAAACTAAAATCAAGCAGAATGGGCAAGCGAGAAGTACTGCAGCACTACGGCATCCAAAGCAGAAACAAATCCAAGCTACTGTGGCAGACATGAGCAGTCTGTATCTTATCTGCATCTTTCACTAAAGAATCTAAAAGCTCAGGAATCGGAAAAAGAAAGTTGATAAACATCAATTACAAAAACTGCAGAGATTGACGGGACAGATTTATGTCACTTGAGAAACCATAGAATGTTCAATGTAACCGCCACGAAATAACGGATAACACTGGCTACCCTCTATTCAGTATGGAATAACGAACTGGTTTCTCCAGACTAATGAATTGCCGTAATTTTCTAAGCGAGGCTTGCGCCCTATACTGACACAATTTGGAGCACGGGCGGTCTGTCCATCCTGGAAGAAGAATGACCACGCGGCTGTCACTGTGCTGAGCAAACAGTTCCGACGTTTTCCTGATGACTCGCGATGTCTAGACGCTGTCGTAGTCTCTTTTTCATTACGCACCCTCACTCTCCAGTCCAACATCTCTCGCCCCTCTCACCAAAGCAGGAAATGGTTGTTGCTATTGTCCTCACGTTGCTGGTGATGCGAGTGTTGCTGCTGCAGACGACGACGATGACGATGGTGATGATGACGACGACGTCAGCGAAGATGATATCGCCCCTGCCATCAATGACGAAAAGCAAATAATTATATGAGAGCTATGACTCCTTAACAAGGAGGGGGGGGGGGGGGGGGGAAAATTTTGCTGGGAAAAAAAGTTACTGTATTGAAAAATGGGAAATTATTTACTCTGTAAACAAAATAAAAGCAAGGACGCTTGATAAATTTTCTAACTTGTGCAAAACGTTGTAAGTTGAGAATTAGGTACTGGATACAGTAAATTTAGTGAATCATTTTACAACTGTGAGCCACCAAAATATAATTTCGTCTATGTCTGTCTTTGTGTCCACTTTTAGAAAATGTCTTGCTTTTCCGATTCGTTTTATCCACTCCATCTCCGCTTCAGGCCATCCCAGTTCTTTCATACCACCTTGATCTGCTTCTGTCCTCACCAAACTATATCATGTAACACCAATTGTGAATCAAACTACTTCACACCATACGCCACTTCACACCATTTCAGCCTCTGTCCACCACAATCCATTACTGCCAGTTGGTCCCTTTCGTCCAGAGGGTCTCAACTCTC
>JAWQFJ010031407.1:140000-150000 GCA_034096865.1 Theodoxus fluviatilis
CATCTGAATTACTTTCACACAAAGAATTAAACGGTATTATTTGTTCACACAAAACCTTTTTTCTCCATAAACAGCATCCTAAAACTTGTTAACACGACCTATCGAAAACACAAGTTAAGTATATTTTGTCTCAGATAAAACACTACTTAAATCGCAAAGTCTCATATATTTCGAATGTTACCGGTGCTACGACAAAGGAACCCTTTCGGTCTTCTTTTGTGTTTCATCATTCCGTCGATAAAAAGGATATGCATTTCCAGGTCTTGAAAACAAATTTCCTCATATTCTTAGACACGAAAGCACTCGTCTATTTTCGCTCCAGTTTTGTCATAAATCAAATCATCCACAATTTGATAACACATACTGGAGAAAAGTCTAATTTTTGTCCTCTCTTTTCGAAGGATCAAACGCAGTTTGAACTCTACTACAACGCCATCTTGCCACCGCGGCCATCACGGGGTCGAAAAGACAAGTTTGCCGAGACAAAAGTTAAAGACGGGGTCAACGACGCCTCTGCCTCTCCATTGTTTTGGATCCCTACCCACGGCCACAGAAGCCAAGGGTGGGGCAGAAACCCTCTATGCAGCGCTTGACAGGGGGCGGGGGGCAGCCCTGCCGTGGGAGGGGAAGCCAAGTAAGGCCTTGACCCCGGGGCGCGCCTAATGGAGTGGGGCAGGAAGAGGCAGGGGAGGCGGGCAGGGAATTGTGGGGCTGCACCCCACCCTCTCTCAGGGGCTTCTGTCCCCACCGTGCACAACTGCTTACGTCACGACAGGAAAGGTTCCGTGATCTTTGACGGCACCCTGGTTGGCTGGAAGAGGGACGCACGCTGTGGACGCGGGGCAGCCGTTACCGCCACAGCTCTTGAAGCAGGGCTTTGTTTGGGACCAGAGAATGTCGTCTTTGCAAGTAGCTGAGGAGCCTGTAAATTTCCATCCATCCATCCATCCATCCATCCATCCATCCATCCATCCATCCATCCATCCATCCATCCATCCATCCATCCATCCATCCATCCATCCATCCATCCATCCATCCATCCATCCATCCATCCATCCATCCATCCATCCATACTTCTATTTGAGTGGAACCGAAATCATTGTCACGATACCAGTGCTCGGTGGAGCTTCTGCCAGACATGGCTGAAGTATGGTCTACACAGGAAGAGCATCTTTAAACCTAATTTTAATGTTAAATTTACGGAAAATCCCATTAACTAAAATGAAAGATGAGAAATGTGAGAATGAAAACAGCGAAAAATAAAACCCGAAAAACATATGAAAATGATAAAACATAACAAATACAATATACCTGAATGACCCCCCCCCCCCCCCCCCCCCAATTTTTTTATCGTGTATTTACGGAAATTAGCTAAACGTGCAAAGTATTTTGATAAAGTGGATACGCTTGATTGACATGCTACTCTGCAATGATGATGATGATGATGATGGTGATGGTGATGGTGATGATGATGATGATGATGATGATGATGATGATGATGATGATGATGATGATGATGATGATGATGATGATGATGATGATGATGATGATGATAAACCTTTCAAAATCAGGGACACTGGAAGAACATTCTACACTTGTAGTTTCCGAAAGCCCGGCCGCCATGTGGTTCCCGCTGAGGAGGGTGATGTCCAGAGACCATTGCCATGCACACAAAAAAGCAGTATAAACGTGCTCAAATGTTACTGTGCGCAAAACACTGCATGTAACATAACATTTAAGGTACGTGTATCTTCATTCAATTTGTTCATAACAGACCTTGATTCCTTTTTTCTGCATGAACGCAAGCGAGAGTGTCGTTGTATTTTATCATTCTCGATTGCCTGATTTCTACTCATTACATCATCAGAGAGAACACACACACGCACGCGCGCGACGCGCGCACGCACACACACACACACACACACACACACACACACAGATGACTTGAAAGAGGGACAGGGACAGGGGACGTGGGCCGAGGTAGAGAAAGAGGGAGAGACAGGCTGGAGGCGCCAGAACTGAGAGACGAAGACACGGAGAGACAGAGCAAGGCAGACAGCATGAGCAAGACGGATACAGAGACGCAGATGCAGACACAAAGAAACAGCGAGGAAAAAGGGGAGACAAGTGGTTTGCGCCCTTGGGCTTCCCCGTTTTTCGACCGTGGTGATTACTGAGACCCTGTCCATCGATTCTCTTCATTGCCTTTGCGTTTTGCAGACTTTTCTTTATATCTCCTAGCTAAGGCACGATAGAAAACACACCTACGGACTCTCGATAAAACTTCCTTGAGTGGGCGTAGGACAGACTGAACGACGTGGAGACCATTCACCCTTGACCTCGGGGAAAACCGAGCGTTCCCAGCGGAAGTCGCGGAAATTGCTTCACAAAAATGGCGCGGGTTGACCACGCACTTCTATGACAGCCCGATCTTTTGTCTTCGTTAACAGGACTGCCAGGAAACCTTTTTGTTTCTCGCCGTCATGAAAACCGTTCCCAGCGTCCAATTGGGAAGAGGGCTGACTTCCCGCGCGCGGGAAAATCCTGCCGTTGTGTCGTACTTGGCCAGCAAATCCCTGTGCGTTCTTCTGTCGATGAGCGAAGACTTAGGAACGTGATTGCTTTGTATTTCTAAACGGTTCTCCATACACAATAGTAGGAGAGGGAATGATGTGTTTGCTTGTAAACAACCACAAGGTGCTACGCATGCAAGATTTGTGAAATAAATCGAACGAAGAAGCGTACATGTATTATCTCTCTGGAAAATCGGTTAAAAAGTTCTTTTTGTAGCCTCAATGTCTCATCGACGACGCTTAAAAGCTATGGTAGAGTGAACACGTAAGCTTAGCTCATCACGCGATAAAACAACATCAAAACCTCATGTAACAGGGTGACACAACTTTGCTGACTTTGCTTTCTGTGCATGAGCCGCTCCTATTTTCCAGTCTGTCACTATGTGGTCAGTTTGGCTGCCCACTCAGCACTGTTTTACTTTCATTGTAAACATCCTCTCCAATTTCATTCCCGCACCAGACTCTTTTGGACACAAATGCCTACTGAAGCCATACCATCGCCTTTCCACGCCTCCTTCCACTTGCACGCCTTCGTGTCACCACTCTGTTTCTTCTGGACATCTGGCCCCTCCCAAGTTCTTGGACAGCAGATGCCCACTCAGCCCCCCCCCCCCCTCTTCCCACGCATTCCTAGTACCACCCCCCATCCCACCCCCTCTCCGTCCCATCCACGCCTTTCTCTTGATCCCTCCCCGGATCCCGGCATTTTCCGGTTTTATGGAATATATTGAGGTGACCGCTTGTGCTTAGAGCAGAGTAGAGTAGAGCAGATTAGAGTACGGACTCATTCTTCCAGCTACTAAATAAATAGATGAAATGGGAACCGACTGGCTCCATGTCCCTCTGTGCCTCTGCCGCCCAACACTTGGAAGGCAGGGGAAAAGTTTCCAAAACCTGCACCGTAGCCCCAGCAACGTCAATGCTGGTGCCGCTACACTCGTAATGCTGCCTCCTTTATTAAGGGGACACTTTTAAGCCGTGTTCAAACGAGTCACGAAGCGGTTCGGTTAGCGCTTTACGCTGATGAAGGGCGTGAATCAGCACCAGGGCGGTGATTAACTCTCTTCAAACTTCCCCTCCGCTAATTTCATGGCTCCGGGCGTTGGGGAAATGACCAGGACATGGACGTCTTCATTTGAGATGTCCCTTCGTCCCTAATGGCCATGTTGCCCTCCGCTGGTGACACGTCCTCCCGCAACATGCCACAGAGGCGGTTTTGTCTGTCCAAAGGCGGGAATAACAGCGGCGGGCCACGCTTGGCTAATCTGAAGTCTGATGAGAAAACTATAAAGAATACTAAAGAAAAACTCCTTGTTATCACATGGTCGCGTTGCTTTCGACGTTAAACTATAAAGCTAAGGAGGAGCGGGGAAGAGGACGACACGGTGAAAATGGCAAAGGCTCTTTGGCCGACTGAAACAGAGAACAGGAAATATGGAATCTATGAGTATTAGGAGAATAAATTATTTCAAATGTAACGTAATAATGTTATATATGTGCTGTAAGTGTGTGCGTGCATGTGTGCATGCACGCAAAAGGACGGTTACAACTGCATGTGTGTCTGTCTCCATGTCTGCACGCCTAAATAAGCATGCAAAGGCAAGTGTGTTCCAAAAATACGCATGCACGGTTATCCCAAGTAGGAGTTTGGAAGATTGCAAGAATTGGGGGTGGGGGAGGGGATGATATGTATTTAACATTATTAATTTTGCTGATGATTCAGAATGGATGTGTGGTAGAATGCTAATTGTTTCTGTCAGAATTGTGGTCCACATTATAATCCGCCACCTCCACCCCACCCTTAATTTCAAATCACATTATTGTATGAAAGAATGCACATTTGTAAAGGCAAAATAATAGTGTGGATATCGTTCCAAAATGAATAAAGTTCGTAATGAAGCGTAGTACATGAAAACCGGCTCCTTAAAAAAAATTAAAAGCATGTAAATTATGTTTAATTTAAGCACGTGGTGCACAAGAAAGCCAACAGGCAACTTCAACTGCGTTTAGTTGCAAACAGCTGCATGCACCTGTACATTGCTGTGAGGCAGAATTGTTCTCACCACAAAGAGGGCTTATGCAGTCACTGAACAACATTTGGGATTTTAAGTTTAATACAGTCCAAAAGATTCTGCAGAAAGCGTTTCGGTAGCAATGTGAATGTCTTCAGGCCTACACAGTCAGCATCGTGGTTTTGTTTCATTCGCATTTGAAGGTGATTCAACGACATTTAACAACATTCGCACGAGGAGATCCTTAACGGGAGAAACAAAATATTTATCTGAACTATTCCCACTATTCTGTCTCTGCATGGGGTAGGCTTGTCTGCATCTGATCGGGATGAAAATGCGCTGGGAAGCCGGGTTTGGACTCCTCCAAGCTTTTAGATCTCCAGAGTCGACAGACGTGTCGGATACCTCGAGGAGAGAAGTGGCGAGGGAAGCTGGAGGCATGAATTCGATTCTCCGAGACAGAGCTTGCCCACATTCGGGCGCAGTTGTTTCCCGTGCATCAACTGGAAAGCGCGGGAATCAGCCAGTGAGCCGTGGCACGCGGGTGGCTCGAAAGGAGTACATTTCCGTCATGTGGCGCCCTCTCTGGGCCTGCCAATCACCGCAGCGGGCGTGTCGGCGCTCATGTCATCATCAGATTGTCTCCCTTTGAAGCCGCCCCATGATGGCGACGGTAGGGGCTGGCTTCTTGCTTGGCGCTTTTGATAAGCGTCTCCTCTGGCTGCTTTAATGTCGGATTGTGTGTTTGGCTGGGCCACTCGCCTTGTCGCCAGAGATTAGCGCTCTCTCATTGCAGCAGCAGCAGCCTCTCTCCAACTCCTGCATCGGGATGCCTCCGTGTTGTGATTCTCCCGCCAACAGTTTCGCCCCTTTAGCGTTTCAGTTCGCGTCAGGCAACGCGACGGAAATCTTGCAGAAAATATCGCTGGTGTGGTGAAGTTTTTTAGATTCGCTTCTGTCTGTGTTTGCCTATTTGCAACGTCTTAGAAAAAATCCCTTTTCGGTTCCTCCAAAGTCCGTCAGAGTCCGTCAGAAACATTCCTTTGTTTGAAATAAAAGTTTCCTCATGTACATGCAGTGGATAAAGTGCTTTATATACATGTTTTGTGTTAGTGTATGGGTCATGGTTTTATAACTTCGGCATTTATTCCATATAGTCACTGTTTACGTTTCACATTTCATGAGATCTTTTTCTCCGATGCCGTGGCGGTTTCTCTCCCGTATTCTCCAAGGACAGTTCTAGCTTTGAGTCTTGATCTTAGTGTGCTCCTGTTTCTTCCTCTCTTTCTTTGATCATCAAACTGCCTCCTGATGTACCACCTTAATAGGCTTCTTCTGTTTGTCCCTACTTCTTCAGCTTCAGCTCATACTCCTTCTATATACACCTCTGTGGTAAGAGTGTTGTTTGTGTGCAAAGATCTATTTTGTCAGCTGTTTGTGTATACTTCCTTTTCTGAACAAAGATTATTAAAAAAAACAAAAGTAGACCCAACGCATCTCACAAAGCGATTCATAAAATGCGAATACGCAGGGAAATAGACTTGACATACTCTTTCTCTAACAAGCTCTAGAGATGTTTAGTCAGTGGCCTTATATAGCCTACAAACGCCGACAGGCCGTAAAACTTCAGTTCTTCACCTCAAACTCCAGCCTTTCAAATCCAATTCCAGCCCTTCACCTCCAACTTCATCCAGCCCTTCACCTCCAACTCCAGCTCTTCACCTCCAACTGCAGCCCTTCACCAGCAACTCCAGCTCTTCACCCCCAACTCCAGTCCTTCACCTCCAACTCTAGCTCTTCACCCCCAACTCCAGCCCTTCACCCCCAACTCCAGCCCTTCACCAGCAACTCCATCCAGCCCTTCACCTCCAACTCCAGCTCTTCACCCCCAACTCCAGCCCTTCACCCCCAACTCCAGCCCTTCACCCCCAACTCCAGCCCTTCACCAGCAACTCCAGCCCTTCACCCCCAACTCTAGCTCTTCACCTCCAACTCCAGCCCTTCGCCTCCAACTCCAGCCCTTCACCCCCAACTCCTGCCCTTCACCTCCAACTCCAGCTCTTCACCTCCAACTCCAGCCCTTCACCTCCAACTCCAGCCCTTCGCCTCCAACTCCAGCCCTTCATCCCCAACTCCAGCCCTTCACCTCCAACTCCATCCAGCCCTTCACCAGCAACTCCAGCCCTTCACCTCCAACTCCAGCCCTTCACCTCCAACTCCATCCAGCCCTTCACCTCCAACTCCAGCCCTTCACCTCCAACTCCAGCCCTTCACCTCCAACTCCAGCTCTTCACCTCCAACTCCAGCTCTTCACCTCCAACTCCAGCCCTTCACCTCCAACTCCATCCAGCCCTTCACCTCCAACTCCAGCCCTTCACCTCCAACTCCAGCCCTTCACCCCCAACTCCAGCTCTTCACCTCCAACTCCAGCCCTTCACCTCCAACTCCAGCCCTTCACCTCCAACTCCAGCCCTTCACCTCCAACTCCATCCAGCCCTTCACCTCCAACTCCAGCTCTTCATCCCCAACTCCAGCCCTTCACCCAGAACTCCAGCTCTTCATCCCAAACTCCAGCCCTTCACCCCCAACTCCAGCCCTTCACCTCCAACTCCAGCTCTTCACCTCCAACTCCAGCCCTTCACCTCCAACTCCAGCCCTTCACCTCCAACTCCAGCCCTTCACCTCCAACTCCATCCAGCCCTTCACCAGCAACTCCAGCCCTTCACCAGCAACTCCAGCCCTTCACCTCCAACTCCAGCCCTTTACCTCCAACTCCAGCCCTTCACCTCCAACTCCAGCCCTTCACCTCCAACTCCATCCAGCCCTTCACCTCCAACTCCAGCCCTTCACCAGCAACTCCAGCCCTTCACCAGCAACTCCAGCCCTTCGCCAGCAACTCCAGCCCTTCACCTCCAACTCCAGCCCTTTACCTCCAACTCCAGCTCTTCACCTCCAACTCCATCCAGCCCTTCACCTCCAACTCCAGCCCTTCACCCCCAACTCCATCCAGCCCTTCACCTCCAACTCCAGCCCTTCACCTCCAACTCCAGCCCTTCACCTCCAACTACAGTCCTTCACCTCCAACTCCATCCAGCCCTTCACCTCCAACTCCAGCTCTTCATCCCCAACTCCAGCTCTTCACCCCCAACTCCAGCCCTTCACCAGCAACTCCAGCCCTTCACCTCCAACTCCATCCAGCCCTTCACCTCCAACTCCAGCCCTTCACCCCCAACTCCATCCAGCCCTTCACCTCCAACTCCAGCCCTTCACCTCCAACTCCAGCCCTTCACCTCCAACTACAGTCCTTCACCTCCAACTCCATCCAGCCCTTCACCTCAAACTCCAGCTCTTCATCCCCAACTCCAGCTCTTCACACCCAACTCCAGCCCTTCACCAGCAACTCCAGCCCTTCACCTCCAACTCCATCCAGCCCTTCACCTCCAACTCCATCCAGCCCTTCACCTCCAACTCCAGCTCTTCACCTCCAACTCCAGCTCTTCACCTCCAACTCCAGCCTTTCACCTCCAACGCCAGCCCTTCACCTCCAACGCCAGCCCTTCACCTCGAACTCCAGCTCTTCACCTCCAACTCCAGCCTTTCACCTCCAACGCCAGCCCTTCACCTCCAACGCCAGCCCTTCACCTCCAACTCCAGCTCTTCACCTCCAACTCCAGCCTTTCACCTCCAACGCCAGCCCTTCACCTCCAACGCCAGCCCTCTCTCCCCCTGTGGGGTGGGTGGGGGGTGGGGGTAGGAATAGACCACTGCGTCTTACAGCGTGATTCGGAATAGACAAACAACCAGAGAAATTGAGATTTGGTCCTCTCTTTCTCTAACCAGCTTAATTAATGTTGTGGTCAATGACATTACATAGCCTACAAAGGCCGATAGGCCGTAAAACCTCATTCATTCATTAAGTGATACTCCTGCTTTATCTCTTTCTCCTCCTACGCATCGGAAACTCGCCTTGTTCTTATGTATTGATTTAGAATTCTTCTGGACGTGTGCCTGGCATTTCTACATTCACCATCGAACCAAGCCTGTCGATTTTCTGTCGATGTAAGGTCGTTAATCTCTAACTGTTTCTTCATAGGTTCGACACTTTAAAAACATCACACTTTAGTCGGGTTACAAACGTTTTTCAAAATTTGATTTGCTCAGCTAACATTCCCACTCCCCTAAATCCACTCAAACTCAAATTATTTCACGTCTCAATTAACAGTATTGGTCCAACAAACCTGAAGAACTGAACACAACCGTGTGTGCTTGAACAATAATAATATTGATATCATACTGAGATATGTAAACTCCTGTTCACCATGACCGCTTAACGCAAAAAAATGTACATGAGCTGATCAAATTGAAAAGACATTTTTATTAATGCCATGTATTGCGATTTATTCAAATGGGCAGTCAGCCGACGAATAAAGTTCACTTCAGTTCAGTTCCTTCTACGCCTGCAACCCTTTCACCTCCAACCCTTTCACCTCCAACCCTTTCACCTCCAACCCTTTCACCTCCAACCCCAGTTTTGCCTTCCCCTGTGGGATGGGGGTGAGAATAGACCCACCGCGTGTCCCTAAGCGAATCGTAAGATGCGAGTCACGAGGGAAACTTATACACGTGCATCGCTCTAACTCTACCGGTGCTAGCGAGTTTTAAAATTTAATCAATAACCTTACATATCCTACAAAGTTTGACCAAAAAACTCCATTCATCTTCAGAGCTACTCCAGTTCCGCCTCGTCCTTAGTACCAGTTCCTGTTTTGGTC
This sequence comes from Theodoxus fluviatilis, assembly GCA_034096865.1. Classification (NCBI taxonomy): domain Eukaryota; kingdom Metazoa; phylum Mollusca; class Gastropoda; order Cycloneritida; family Neritidae; genus Theodoxus; species Theodoxus fluviatilis. Next base: position 149,358 of record JAWQFJ010031407.1, read on the forward strand.
CCTGCTCTTGCTCTCCGGAATCTGACGTTTCGCTCCTCTCCTTCCGCCCCTATAGATCATCGTCCCTATTCCTAATCTTGCATCTGCTCTTGTTCTTCGCTGCTCTTTACTCCTTCTCCATTTCCTGTTCTCTCTCCTTCTCCATCTCCCCCACCTGCTTTTCCCACGAAGCATGAAATAAAACCGCCGGTTCACACGAATCATTCCATAAAAGCGCTCTAAACACCACTATTTCGGCCGTAAAGCGGAGGCGTCCTTCTGGCGGCACTTGTGAACAGCTCGCAACTTGCACAACCAGGGTCTTCACCGCGCCGCTGGGTGTGGATTGGGTAGCTGGTGTTAAACGGGTAGCGGTGTGAGATGGCGGTCGTAACCAATCCACCCAATCCATTTCACCGTCGGCCACCCGATCATGCCGCCACCTGGGTGTGTCCCCATCTCCTACTCGCGCAACACCATAGCGCCTTGCACACCTGGCCTGGGTGGAATACCCACTTGATTAGATTCCCCACAGGTGGGGTGTGATGAGTCGCGGTCCGCTCAGGGAGGGGAGTCAGTCCAGTCCTGGGCCCCTTTCTTCCCTGCTACGGTTGCAGGCGGAGTTCTCAGCGAGTCCTCGATGCTAACGCCCCGGGTGTAAGAG
>JAWQFJ010031407.1:152500-180000 GCA_034096865.1 Theodoxus fluviatilis
CTGACTGCATGGTGGCTGGCTGGCTGGCTGGCTGGCTGACTGCATGGCTGGCTGGCTGACTGCATGGCTGGCTGGCTGACTGACTGACTGCATGGCTGGCTGGCTGGCTGACTGACTGCATGGCTGGCTGATGCTCGCTTGTCTATGAGCTTTAAGGACGATGTGAGGCCACTGACGACCCAAAGCACTGTTGTTGGTTGGTATGAAAGGAATTGAAGACTCATTTTCCTATCCACGTCATTGGCCTGTTTCAAATCGCATAGGGAGGCACAAGGGGTCCATTCTTACCCCTTACCTACAGACGGGAAGAACACAAAAGAAAACCTTGGTGTGGAAGTCTTGAACAAGGAGTCATTCGCACCAATATTTTCTGCTGCTTTAAATTCATTTTTGCAGACTATTACGCGCTTTATCTTGAGAAAAAGTCATGCAGGAAAAGTTAGAATTGGAAAATTATACCCTTGAACCAAATGTCAGTTTTGATTGTTCATTTGTAGTTTAGAATAGCGTAGTATTAAGTCTTCAATGAAGTCTTACACTAAACGTGAACTCAGGAACTGAAATTGGTATTGACCTTCCAAAGCAGCGTAACATGAAACAGAGCTAACTAAAGATTGACGAACGAACTACAGGAGAATTCTTTGAACACAAATCAGCCAAACGACATTTGAATCGCTTAAATGCTTAACAATAGGTACACGGTCTATAAATGACCCATCGGCACCAATATTAAGTCCGAAAACTCATCAAGACGTCTCTCACTGGCGCGTGGCGCAATTTTCCTCTTTCCAGATCAGCTAGGAGCCTAAAGAATGTTTTGCCCGAAAGCTCTGAAAATCGGGTTGCAGGCGAGCCTTTTCCACAGTTATCTCCCTTTACCCTACAACCCAAATGCGGGGGCCGCTGCTCCCGCGATGCGGGCATGGCAGCTCGCTGTACCGCCTCGGAATAATCTCAACACAGTCGTCGTGCTCCTAGAACTATTTGTAATTATAAACACTGCTGATGATCAACAATGAGAGATGTTAAAAATGAAAGAAGGAATATGCCGACCGGTTTTTAGCGTTCTGCTGTTTCTCTGAAAAACTGTCTTGCAGTGTCTCTGACAGTCACAGTCACGCATTAGAAAACTGCAAACGGATGATTATTCGTATTTATCAGGAAAACATTCGTCAGCAATGACAGTGATGGGAACTGTTGCACTTACACCCAAAGTTTACCATTTACTTCAGTGGTGGTATTAACGCTTTACTCCAATGTGATGTGTGTGTATGGGAGGGAGGGACACACACACACACACACACACACACACATTCACGCACGCACGCACACATACGCATGCACGAATGCACACACGCACGCACACACACACGCACACACAAAACAGATTCACACGCGTGTGCAGGCGCATATACATGCACACACATAAATGCACATACTCACACACACGCACGCACACACATACACATATACAGAGAGAGAGAGAGAGAGAGAGAGAGAGAGAGAGAGAGAGAGAGAGAGAGATTTAGGCAGGCAGGCACACGCGCGCGCGCTCGCACGCACACACATGCACATTTATCACGGGCACACACACACACACCCACATACACACGCATGCGCGCACACATACACACACACATACACACACATACACACACACACACACACACACACTCATACGGAGAGAAAGACAAAAATGATTTAATTATGCTCATACACTACAGCAAAGATTATAGGTAACCTATAATCTTTGACTACAGGAACACCCCCCTCCTCCCTAAAAAAAAAAAGAAAGAAAAAATGTATAGACTCAGACAGAGACCAGGAACCCGTTACAAAAGTAAGTTTCAGTATATTTTACCCACTTACACTTCGTTCCCTGCCACCACCACCCCCCCCCCCCCATCTCCCCCCCCCCCATCTCCCCCCCCCCCACTCCTGTTATCCCACCCCTGCATTGCGACAACGGATAGGGATACTTTGTCATCAATTTCATCGTAGTCACATCCCCTTGTGTCAACTTAAATAGGGGGCTCACTGAAGCCCCAGAATGCTCCGGGGTTGCTGCCAGGGGCTCGGTCAGTGATGTGACCAGCTGCCCGTGACGTGGCCAAATGAGACGTCAGAAAAAGCCCGGATGGAGACAATGGCGCGAAATGGCACGTGCTAGCACTGCGTCAGGCCCAGGAGAAGAAGCCATCTTTCCCTCGGGTCCGGTCACGTGGCTGTCTGTTTTCCAGTGCTGAAGGCTGAAAAAGGTGTCTTGAATATGACAAGCGTTGTTCTTTTGAAAAGACTGCATCCAGATAAGGTCCAGCGGAAAGTGATCCATTGTGAAGAGTATCTGTCTGATGAAGTGTCTTTAAGTGATTGAATACATTACTTTGCCGACATAACTGCGTTTGTGCACCATGGGGATGTGTGTCCATGACTACTCATTTGATAGCGTATCAAACAGCAAAACAGTGCAGGTTGTGGCAAGGCAAGCCAGAACATGGAGAAGCACGTAAACATTCAAGCAAATTTGACCTGGACGTACAAAGCATTCAACTCAGAACTGTATTTTTTTAAGGCACGCGCATTTGCACGTGTGTTTACGTGTCATCATTTTCAAATGAATATTCAAAGATCTCCAGATCCTATTTTAATCCGCAGCGATGTTCTGCTTAATCTCCCACTACAAACTTGTTTTCCCAGGTTTTAAAAATTGCTAATCTTCTGTACCTCAGATTCACATCTGCATCTACATTAACGTTACCAAAATCTTGTCTCAAAAGGTATTTGACAACGTGCTACAACCCACATCCAAGTTCTCAAACAGCGTTCCTTTCAACACAGAGCGCATGGGAACAAACAGCACCACGACACAGCCCTTCAGTGGAACTCTCATGATTTTAGGATGAAGCGGAGTGAATCGCTTCCACTCCATCTTTCAGCAAGGGGGCAGCTGATTGGGGCTTCATGAAGCGGGGGTCGGGAGCACGGCTCATGGCGGAGTCTGCAGAGGATCTGATAAAGCGATTTCATGCTCAGTAAACCGTTCCCAAACCGTGGGCCCCAGCGGCTGCAGAGGCTGCGTGCAGGGAGAGGCAGAACTCGTGGGGAGAAGACAAGCATCCGTGTGGTAAGAACGGCCATATCCCCTGCGTGGAAGCTAGGCAGACCATGGATAAATTGGAGAGAAAAAAGTAGGTCTGACTTCCTGCCGTGTCTGCGAGGAGCACGTGAGGTTGGAATTGAAGTGTGATGAAGAGCGTGCGAAAGATTCCGCGTCTTCGTTTCGTACGTGTCGTTGGTATGTTGCAAAATGATGTAGCAGTGAAACTAAAGATACTGTATTGTTGCTGTTGTTGTCGTCATCGTTGTTGTCTTTGTTCAATTTTTGTTTGTCGGCAAAATCGCTACTTTACGATATTTATGTTTTTCCTTTGCATAAAGGTGTGTGCTGTTCAACGTGAAATTTATCCGACGACAGACAATCAGAAAATTAAGAAGAAACCATGTTTTCTGCAGTGAATACCAGGACATCACCATTTGTTGATTTCAGTTGGAACTTTTCAGGAGAGGTTTCGCGTACCTATAGCATTTATCGACATATTTTCATGTAAGTATTTTGGCACGTTACATTTATGCTTGTGTGCAGAAAATGATCTATGACGGAAACATTTTCTACGTGGTGATATTGAGGATTCGAGTTTTCACACGTCGGTTCGTGTATTTATAGCTTTCAAAAATTTGAAGATAGGGACGTGATCAGCCCAGACGAACGTAAATCATTTATTGAAACTAGTGATGTCATGGACAACACTGAGGAATATTTGTACTGGACAAATTCTAAAAGCCCCTCAAATATTGATAAACGGGACAAATTTATTTTTCGCACACGCGTATTAATTTCAGAATTATATATCTGCACAAAATCACCGATATTAGTGTGTACATTCCCCCAAAACACAAACAACCAGAGCAACAACAGCAGCAATGATAACGACACAGACCGACTCACCGCCATGGAACCGCAGAGAACCCAACCTTACCAAATTGGGTGGCTTTTATCAATCATCATCTTATCATAATTTCTCTTGAATTTACCCCCGTGCGGTAAACTCATGGGCGGTGAGTGTATCCTCTCCCTCGTGACATTTACGGTCCTCCATTTCACACCACGCTCCCTTCACTTCTCACCTCGTTATTTCCCACCCGCACCTCCTTCAGCATGCCCTAAACCTGCAGCCTCTTCCCCTTCGCTCCTCGCTACATCACTACGAAGTTTATACTCAACCCCTCCTCCTTGAACCCCACTCTCACACCCCCGGTCCCCGGACACCAGTTCCTTCCCTAAAGTAAGCCCCCCAAGTCTTACTATCCCCCCTTCCCCCCCTCCGCTCTTGCCCCTCCCCCTCCCCACCCCCCGCCCCAGTCTCCATGGAGGTGACCCTGTCCCTCTCTGGCGTTTGACATCAGTGCAGTCTGTCCCCTATGCCTTGTCCCAGTCTTTCAACGCCCTTCATCCCCTCGTAAAGGCAGCGGCAAAGAGGGGTTTACGAGCGCTCCCTAAAACCCCTCACCCATCCCGTTTTATGCCATTACACTAACGACGGTAATGAGTTACGCTGGTTGAGACGAAGTCTTTCAACGGACATGGAATATAGAGGGATCGCATTTTGTTCTCTGTGGCGTGGTTCCCCCACCCCCACCCCTTGTTTCAAGCGAAGTCGATTTAGATCTAGAGGTTATTACTGTAAACAGATTCCGCGTGTTTTGCGATAGTTCTTTACATGGATATCAGGCAACTGTTTTGGTGACTGTCCATCTGTCTGCCTGTATGCTGGCTGACTGGCTTTAACTTTAGGTCTGTTCGTTCGTCCGCCTCTCTTTCATTGTCTTGTCTGTCTGTCTGTCTGTCTGTCTGTCTGTCTGTCTGTCTGTCTGTCTGTCTGTCTGTCTGTCTGTCTGTCTGTCTGTCTGTCTGTCTGTCTGTCTGTCTGTCTGACTGTCTGTCTGTCTGTCTGTCTGTCTGTCTCTGTCTCTCTCTCTCTCTCTCTCTCTCTCTCTCTGAAATAGTAGAGGTGAGGAAACATAGATGCAGTTTGTAGCTTTCTTTCTACATACATGTAAATACTAACTCTACATTTTCATTGCGTTGTCTCTCGTTCCTTGTACACTTGTATTTACTTATATTGTTTGGGTGCATGTTTACGTACGTACGGTTAACATTTGATGCCTTAAGTATATTCCATCGTTCGCGAAAGAGTAGAAGAAGCACACGCAAGCTTTAATCATTATGAAAATGCAATTTTCTCATGTCACGGAAACTGTTATCTCCGAAACCAAGAACAAACATCGAAAACAATGATGACTTCAATGACCTCTCCGGTGTTTTTCTCTTCCTTAATAGATTGTCGGCAACACGAAAGTGCCGTGCAATTCCATTAAAGTCTCCTGAAGTTTCTTTGTTTTCCCTGGCTTTGATTCGTCTCCAAAGATTCTCAGTGACTCCGCAAGTCAGCATTACCGGCTTAAATCTTCATTTCACGTATCTTGAGGACCGCGGAGTCAATGCAATTACATCTTGGATGAGAATCAATGGCGCTTTCTGGGGGATGGAACAACCCTCAACGATCCGTTGTTTAATGGCTTCATGTCATCTCGGAAACTGATCTGGCGATGGGCCGTCATCTCCGCATTGTTCTGAAGCAGACTCTTTTCTAAGGAACAGCCAAAGAAGGCCCCATTCAATCTATGAAGCTTTTTGCCGCGCGCTATTCAACATGTGCTTGAAGGTCGAGATGAAACCTTCAAGACTTTAGATGCGGCCATTGTGGAGCAAGAACTCACTTCTGCACGCCGTTTTTGTCGAAGGTAATACTAATTGGCGGTATCCTTGGAGATGGACGGAGAAAGTGGTTGTCGATTTTCTCGGCCAGCGTCGGACTCACGAGGGCGCTGTGTTTTTTGAATCCCGTGATTGCAATATTGATTACGAAGCCATAATTGCAACCTGATTTACCCGGGAAGACTGGTTGAGCCCATTGCAGGGATGTCCCGCTGCGCAGACTGACTTTCGCCAAAGTCGCTTCGACCAGGGCAATACAAAGCAGCCCCTAGAAAGTGAAGGAAAAGTAGCTTGAAAGGAGGAATTTGACTGACTAGCATCGTTAGTTCTGCACCTTCTGTTATTCTATGTTCCTGAATCACGAGTGCAGTTAGGTATGTGTCCTCTGGGATAGTACCATAATTGGAGCAGTTGCTTGCTTGATAGACACGGAAATTGAAAGAGAGAAAGAGAGAAAGGGAGAAAAGAAAGATAGAGAGACAGAGAGGCAGAGTGACAGAGAGACAAAGACAGAGAGACAGAGTGAGAGAGAGAGAAAGAGAGACACACACATAGAGAGAGAGAGAAGAGAGAGAGAGAGAGAGAGAGAGAGAAAGAAAGAGAGAGAGAAAGGGGGGAGAGAGAAGGAGAGGGAGAGGAGGAAGAGAATAAGGCTAGACAGAAGGCTGTTTACTCAGTAAATGTTACAGTTGACAGCATTTTTGGGTCAAATTTCAGCATCTTGGACGAGAGTTGTATTGAAACAAAACATACGACGTTGAACGGTTACAGCATTCCTCATTCGAGCAAAAAACATGTTCACCGCTGCAGACATTCAGTATCAATAAGCATAGTAAGTGCATTCTCATCAAACGGTTGTCTGAGAAAGAGTCACAAATAAGACTCCCAAGCTTGTGAACAATCAGGTTTGGAAATATATTTAATTCTGCATGGACGCAAGTGTGAAACTGTTGTTTTTCATAAAGCCTCTTTAGCGCGCAGTGCCGCAAGCAAGCAGACTCACCAGCAACGTACAATAAATACGTTGAGTTTTGCGTCGAAAGAGCGGTGGGTAAAAATCGTTTGACATCGGAAAGTGTGACCGGATAAGAATTTTTTTTCCTGCTCCGACTTTTAAAGGTCTATATGTATTTTCAAAAATTATTCTCAATCTATTTCGTAACAGCGAAATATCCATTGAATGTTTTGTTTGTTTGTTATATGGATGAAACGTTTATGCTGTATTTTCTCCCTTACAATGTCTACCACACTTCATGGCTTTGCTGCCACAGCGATTGGACAACGACTTACAGCAGATTAGAAAACCTATTTACTCCCATCAATTTCCATTCCACTGCTGCCTTTCTCGGGTGTCGGCGTGAAACCTCTCTGGAAAAACCGAGCTCCACCGACACCTGGAACCTGATTTCCCTTGTTTTCTGACCAAGACACCACCCTAGAGGACGGACGGACGGAAGGAAGGAAGGAAGAGGGCTAGCAGGAAGAGGGAGGGAGGAGGACGGATGGGGGTGTAGGGGCTTGGACGTGGCGGGGTAGCGTTTTGGCGACGGTCTAATATCCTACGTCTAATTGAAACCGCCGCTCGCCCAGACGCGCGCCCTCCGCGCATCTCTACGGACAGGAAGCGCAGCGCCGCAGCAATCACTCGCACTCGCTTCTGATTGGTCGATGCTCGCGCACGTGCCCGGGCCTGCCCGCTCCCCTGCTGGAGTTCGCGGCGGGAGATACCGTTGCAGGGAACAGCCAATTTATTTTGTCAATAGTCATCACACAAACACCCATCACAGACATGGCTGCGTGGCCCCACAGCCCGCCAACTTTCTCCGAGAGGACGCAAAAAGTGAAACGATCGCGTTTCATTAGCTCGCCAGGGTGGCCTCTGGGACCCTGGTCACGCCGTCGCTTTGACGGTGAATAATATTTCCACTCACTGTCTCACCCGTGCGCATGCAGCCATGGCTTCGGTCTCAACAAGACTGTGCCGACCTCGTCTCGGAAAAACAAAATTGCTTTCTCTCTCATAGGGGCTACCCTTGATGCGAAGTAAGATGCTCTGATATGAGGTTTGTTTTGTCTTGATCACAAATTCGGTCCTATATTCCACAAATATTTATGGGCTTGACTTCAGACACTTGCATCGTAAAAGTAAAACCCACCGCCTAGCATTGTTGACAGAAATAAGTTTCTTTCTCAAGTACCTTATTCATTGTTGTTGCCGTTGTTGTTGATGCTCACGACGACGACAACGATGACGATGATGGCGATGAAGATGATAATGAAGAGGAGGAGGAGGAGGAGGAGAAGGAGGAGGAGGAGGAGGAGGAGGAGGAGGAGGAGGAGGAGGAGGAGGAGGAGGAGGAGGAGGGGGAGGGGGAGGAGGAGGAGGAGGAGGAGGAGGAGGAGGAGGAGGAGGAGGAGGAGGAGGAGGAGGAGGAGGAGGAGGAGGAGGAGGAGGAGGAGCAGGATGGTGGTGGTGGTGGTGGTATTGGTGGCGGTGATGGTGGTGGTGGTAACGATGGTGGTTGAAATTCTGCGAACTTTCGTTATTTTACTTTCAAAGGCTTTATCAATTATCTCAGGAAACAAATCATCGTCATCGATACTGTACACTGCAGTAGGAGCAATGAACCGCTCTTGCGGAGAGCCCACCAATGCGGCCGATCACCACAAGATGAGGCGGACGTCATCTAGCCTCGTTTTTGAGATGTCGCACTTTAGCCTTCCATCGACAACCGTCCAGCAGGTCAGCGCAGCCAACATACCACTTTGGAAATAGCCATTTCCATGGCAACACTGCGCTGCCTTATACACACTACCTGAACTTTAGAACCCTTTTTTCCCCAAAATGTTATACCAGTAGGTACCAGTCTTCAGTAGCTAAAAAATTGTCACTGTTTCTGCTGTGCCCAAGTTTATTTGAACCGTTGGAAAGGAAAGTATCTTCACTTGACCACATGCGTAGCTGAGAGTTCCCAAAACTGTACGTCCATCTCATCGTGTGGTGGACGGTCAAAAATAAGTTTTGTGCTCAGATACTGAACTGTTGTTATTGTTATTGTGTTGTTGTTGTTGATGATGATGATGATGATGATGATGCTGCTGCTGCTGCTGCTGCTGCTGCTGCTGCTGATGATGATGATGATGGTAATTGTGATAATGGTGGTGGTGGTGGTAGTGGTTATTATTGTGGTGGTGATGGTGGTGGTAGTAGGGTGGTGGCGGTTCTAGTAGTGCTAATGGTAGTAGTGGTGGTATCGATGGTGGTGGCGGGGGGTTGTGATGTAGTAGTGACAAAAATTATGCAAATTGGTTTTTCATGTTCGGAAAAGTATAGTAACTGTCCCAGGAAACATCCCGTTATCAAAATAATAAACTATAGTCGGAACAACGACATTTTTGTTAAAAGTGTCCACACACTGTACAGAGTAGTGAAAGTTACGCACTAATTATCTAAACACCATGGTCAACCTTGCGAACACCGAATGGCAATAGTTTTGACAGGGTCCTGAGACATTAAGAGAGCAGTACGTACCGTGTTAATCTAAGATGTCACCCTTGTCGCTAGTAATCATTCGACGACGAGTTTTTCCATTATCCATCTCGGTCAAACATGTGGCATTCACGAACTAACATGGGCTGACTTGTTCACTCATTCCGGTTCTTTTTTAAATAATATTAACCTTGATGAAAAACTTCGCACAAAACCTAAAGTTATCATTTCATGCACAGTATTTTATGACAAGGCTTGCGAAGTTTCTGTAGCATGGTTATTTGGTTGTCTCAGTCTTTGCTCTGTGTTTTCTTATGTCGCCATTTTCGAAGATGGGATGGAGGGAGGGTGGGGGGTTTCGAGGTGGGAATGACAGAGGCGAGAGGGTAATCATGATAATCGTCATCTTTATTATGTTCCTTTTAAAGGAAATTCTTTTTGAGGAAATTTCCCCCTCGGTCGCCACTGTTCAGCGTCCAGTGACCGGTTTTACTCCTCGGTAAGGTGCATGAACATGTGTTGTTTGTGCGTTCAAAGATCTTGGGATCTTTGTTGCGTGTGTGTGTGAGTGTGTGTGTGTGTGTGGTGTGTGTGTGTGTGTGTGTGTGTGTGTGTGTGAGTGTGTGTGTGTTGAGTGTGAATGCGTGTGTGTTTGTGTACGTGCGAGCACACGCGCGCGCACGTGTGTACATGTGTGTATATATTCGCGCCCTTTTACGTGAGTGCGCGCATGTTAAGACATGAGACGAGTTGTGTGACTTGCATCTATATGAAAAGTATCAGCGTAGATTGCTCTACGACCCTGACGGAGGTCCTTCAGAACATCAGGGAGTGCATCGGGTGGAGCCTGTCGTCACGCCTATCACAACCTGCGATCTCTCCAAATTGACGGCTTTGTTTGTCGTCGACTGGGGGCCTGCACGTACCAGATAAACTCCCAGCGATACTTTCGCGCCAGAATTTGTATATTTGGAAACTCCTTGCGTGTGTTACGGACAGAAAAAAAAATTCTGGCAGCATTTGAAGGAAAGGTTACACATTTCTTTTAATGCGAGTTATTGCATTACGAAAATATCCTCGCTGCAGTTGCTGATATGTACTTTGGTTTTATTGTTTCTCTACTTTCGTCTATGTTGTACTCTTAATTAAAATGTTTCATGAGATGAAAGATGAAACACAGGTAAGCCAATGGGATAGCTGTCACTCCTTCATGTTGTTACTCATACCTGTTCTATTAATTTAAAAACAAACGAAGAGTGGTTACGGTGTTCAGTGACTGACTCGATTCCACTTTTCAAAGTAACAGGGGGAAAATGATATTTATTCGGTTAAGAAATGCCGGAAAGTTGCACAAACAAGTGTCTTTTCACAGATAATCTACGTTGAATCTTGCAACAATCTTTTTTTTCATTGTTCACGCCTATACAATGTAAATACGAGGCGAGTTTCCTTGGGTTATGAAATGGTAGCAGAGGAAATGCAAAAGGCGTTTCAGGTCTTTTCATAAAGTAATCTCTGTAATCATACAGAAGTCGATTTCAAAATTGGGACAAAAAATTGGCAGTGTCTGGTTTTGAAAAGGAATTTATGACAAGAAATGACTAATTGAATGTTGAGTATGATTACAGGAATCACAACTCCCCCCAAAACAACAAACAAACAGAAACGCCTTTTGGATCACATTTGCTAGCACACCATAGAGTCACGAGAAATCCGTCTTAGATTATTCATTCGGGAGTCAAATGATATGTCTCGCAGAAAAAAATCACCATCCATGAATTCCGGTCTGGCGGTATCGGCGATGCAAATGTAACCTGGATACTGGAAAACGCGTCAGTCTCACTGCAAGCAAAGACTACGATTTTAAGGCTGCATACAACTCTACACGCAAAACGGTTGCGTCACTGACTGCGTAGTAAAGGTAATGCTCCTTCCAACAACCGTGTCTACAAGTCAGCACTATCTGACTCAAGGTAGGTAAAGGACACCCGATTCGCTGCAGTGTCTGACGTTTGCGTACACTATCTTGTATTACGCATCTGTCTTCAAAGCAATCCTTTCGCACCACCGACCTGTGGATATCTACGTTTCTTTATGAAAACTCTGCAAGTTGCAGACATTTGAAATATTTCAGATTATGTTCGTAATTGACTTGATATTTTCTGCAACATCTTTTCCTGATATTACTGATTAGAGGTGCGTAAAAGTATGGTTTGTATGCACTCTTTATGAGCACCCGTGTCTTTGCTTTTGTAATGTGAAACTTGCAATATATATCCGCTTGTAATCTGTCAGATAAAAAACCCTACAAACAAATGCCAAATTAAAACAAGAAACTCTCAGATGTGGGTGAACTGTTCTGTTATTCCTATTAATTCATTTATGTTAAAGCTTAAATAAATTTTCGGAGACACAGACCAAAAAGAAATGTCTAATTCTTAAAGGCATGTGCAACTGATTTCTGATGAGGCGAGGAACATTTATTATGGCCACAGTTTTGGTGCAATTGCCCATTAATCGGATAGTACACTTGCAAGCCTACATTTCGCCCAATTACTGTCAAATCTACTTTCCCTGTTAAGTACCGCAAGCAACAGCTGGTTCCACATTAAAACTTTTCACAATTATCCAATCAAAATTTATGCGTAATTTGAATTACTTGTCGCTGGGAAAATCTCTGAACGCTTCTCACGTGTCAAGAGAACGGAAAAAAATAAACTGGTGTGGGAGTTAAAGAGAAAAAAATCAACATGGCTTTCTAAATCCCGAACTACAAGCCACCATTAGGTTTCTGAATGGCGTTGAAAAGACGTTGCCTGTGGCGCCTGGGGTTCCTGCTGGGCGTACCAGGGCACTGCAATCTACCATGACCTCACCACACTCCCCATCGCCACGACCCCTGGTGGAGGAGACTGTCAACACCGAGTGCTGGCCCCTGATCCGCCCTGAGGAGCAGCGGGGTCCCTGAGTCAGGCGGTACACCCTGTCCCCACCCATTTGTCTCTCCTTTTTGTCTCTCTCTCTCTCTCTCTCTCTCTCTCTCTCTCTCTCTCTCTCTCTCTCTCTCTCGCCTCTTTCGTCTCTTTCTCTCAGTCTTTGTTACGCTGTTTCTATTTCTCTGTTCTATATTTTTGGGGTGTGTGGTGTTGAAACTCCTCGAACCTCTCAGCTACACATTAAGCCATGTTGTATCTCATATTCAAATCGACTGTAGCGATTTAAATGAAGTTTTGGTGTGTTCTGCATAGAGTTGTGAAAAATCAATGCTTTTTTGGTTTTGGTTATGGTTTCTTTATTTGTGTTTCAGTAATTCTACAAACAAGCATTTTACATGAAAACATAGGGAAAAAATGGTAGCCATCATTGACTGGTGTGCGGTTAAGGGCGATCTTTGAAGGCAAGGAGCGTTCCCATTGACTGACGGGTAGAAGTATTTTACTTGAAATACTGGAAAAATAGAACCGGTCCTAAACCATTAAAACATTCCTGGCGACTCAAAAGTCCACTGAAATAATATCTGATCGCACAAATTAGATGCGTATATCGTGATCCAAAGACTGTTTCTGTTGCATCGTGTCCGACGGCCTTCACTTTCTGTCTGCCTTACCTTCTAATTTTTATCTCTCTCTTTCCCTCTGTCTGTCTGTCTGTCTGTGTCTGTTTTTGTGTCTGTCTGTCTGTCTGTCTGTCTGTCTGTCTGTCTGTCTGTCTGTCTGTCTGTCTGTCTGTCTGTCTGTCTGTCTGTCTGTCTGTCTGTCTGTCTGTCTGTCTGTCTGTCTGTCTGTCTGTCTGTCTGTCTGTCTGTCTGTGTGTGTGTCTGTCTGTCTGTCTGTCTGTCTGTCTGTCTGTCTGTCTGTCTGTCTCTCTCTCTCTATCTCTCTCTCGCTCTCTCTCTTTCTCTGTGTATGTATGTTTGTCCGTTTGATTATCTCTTCCACTTTTCCTCTGGTACTCTATTTTCGATAAGTACATCATCATCACCATCATTGTCGTCATCGTCATCATCATCGTCATCATCGTCGTCATCATCATCACCATCGTCATCATCATCGTCGTCATCATCATCATCGTCGTCGTTATCCCCTTTGTTTATTGACGTATCTGCAGCCTTGTTTTTTAATTCTTGCGTTTAAATGGATCTGCTTGCCCTACAGCTCACTGGCTCACGTCTTCTACTTATTCTTGAGATTAATTTTGTCTTCGCCATGTTCCCTAGTCGCTGCTCCTGTTTTTCATCCTCCTTGTCGTCTTCCTTCTCCTCTGTCTTCTATCTGTCTGTGTGTCTGTCTGTCTGTCTGTCTGTCTGTCTGTCTGTCTGTCTGTCTGTCTGTCTGTCTGTCTGTCTGTCTCTCTGTCTCTCTTTGTCTCTCTGTCTCTGTCTGTCTTTGTCTCTCTCTGTCTCTGTCTGTCTTTGTCTTTTTCTGACTCTGTCTGTCTTTGTCTCTTTCTGTCTCTGTCTGTCTTTGTCCTTTTCTCTCTCTCTCTCGTTCCATTTGTCCCCCCCCCCCCCTCTCTCTCTCTCTCTCTCTCTCTCTCTCTCTCTCTCTCTCTCTGTGTGTGTGCACGAGTTTCTCGTGATTAGAAATGTACCACGCACGTAAAAACACCACACGGCGTACAAGCTCAGCACCCTCTCATGTCATAATTGGCTTAATCAGGACCAGGCCCTGTTTCTCCAAAACGATTTTCTCGGGTGAGACGACATGGGCATCCACGCACAATCAGCGGGGGCCCTTTGAGGTGGAAAATTTCTGGGGGGCAGCACTCAGCGTTTGAATTAAGAAATATGATGAACAGATTTTCTGCAGCTGTAGGTCTTCGGGACTCGCAGTGCGAGGCGAATCGCCTCCCTTTGAGCTGGCTCCACCCTTGCCTCAAACTCGAACGGTTTTTGCCTGTCGACATGAAGCGTTCTAGAGGGGGGAAACCCAACAAGTACGCCAAAAAAAATTCTAAGTTGGAGGAGTTTCCAAAGGCTCTACATCTACAAATTGTAACATGTGATTGGTTGGGGATCAGATATGTGGGTGATGGAGGGTTGAGGATCAGAAATGTAGGTGAGATAGAGGGTTGGGGATTACAAATATAGGTGAAATAGAGGTTTGGGGATAATAAATGTATTTGGGATAGAGGGTTGTGCATAAAAAATGTAGGTGGGATAGAGGGTTGGCCATCAGAAATGTAGGTGGGATAGAGGGTTGGACATCAGATATGTAGGGGGAATACAGGGTTGGACATCATAAATGTAGGTGAAATAGAGGGTTTGGCATCATAAATGTAGGTGGGATAGAGTGTTGGACATCATAAATGTAGGTGAGATAGAGGGTTGGGCATCAGAAATGTAGGTGGGATAGAGGGTTGGACATCAGAAATGTAGGTGGGATAGAGGGTTTGGCATCATAAATGTAGGTGGGATAGAGGGTTAGTGCTCAAAAATGTAGGTGGGATAGAGGGTTGGCCACCAGAAATGTAGGTGGGATAGAGGGTTGGACATCAGAAATGTAGGTGGGATAGAGGGTTAGTGCTCAAAAATGTAGGTGGGATAGAGGGTTGGCCACCAGAAATGTAGGTGGGATAGAGGGTTGGACATCAGAAATGTAGGTGGGATAGAGGGTTAGTGCTCAAAAATGTAGGTGGGATAGAGGGTTGGGCATCAGAAATGTAGGTGGGATAGAGGGTTGGCCATCAGAAATGTAGGTGGGATAGAGGGTTGTGCATCAGAAATGTAGGTGGGATAGAGGGTTGGCCATCAGAAATGTAGGTGGGATAGAGGGTTGGCGATCAGAAATGTAGGTGGGATAGAGGGTTGTGCATCATAAATGTAGGTGAAATAAAGGGTTGGGCATCAGAAATGTAGGTGGGATAGAGGGTTAGTGCTCAGAAATGTAGGTGGGATAGAGGGTTGGCCATCAGAAATGTAGGTGGGATAGAAGGTTGAGGATTAGAAATATAGGTGGGATAGAAGGTTGAGGATTAGAAATATAGGTGGGATAGAAGGTTGAGGATTTAAAATGTAGATGGGATAGAAGGTTGAGGACTAGAAATGTACGTGGAATAGATGGTTGAGGACTAGAAATATAGGTGGGATAGAGGGTTGGAGATAAAACATGTAGGTGGAATGCAGGGTTGTGGGAGAGGTTTGATGTGTGTTTCCAATAAAGATGACCATCATCAGTGAACGTACATTTTAAAATATTTGCGTGTGATTACTTTTTACATATGGACGATTTACATATAAAGCAGTAAAATATTTTGTTGACATGTGTGTTACAACTTCTGCTTTTCATATTTCTAGCGCTGGTGAAATTGTCTTCAGTATAATATTACAACAACTATAAAAAAGTGAATAATATATTTTCACATTCTCTCTGGTGCTTTCACCATTTACATCTGTGTCCATGGGTCTGCTTGGATGAGCAATGCATTTTTTAAACTTTCATTTGGAATGTTTTCCTGCGGCAGGTTGGCTTTGGTGATCTGGGCCCGTTGTTTATGTGTAAAACAGATACATACGTACACAGAGCTGAGGCTAGTGATGAGACCTGGTGATGTTCCCACCTTGCATACCAGTGTATTTATTATCTTGCTGGGGTCAAGTGCCAAGTTCGTATGGGCTCTGGTGTCCATAAAATGTGACGACATCACAAAACGGGTCAAATGTCAGTTTTCTACTTTTTGGAGCTGCTGGTATCATTTGGAAGCTGAGAGTTTAAGCATACGTACACAGAGCTGAGGCTAGTGATGAGACAAGTCTACATGCACATGTTTGGACCAGAGGGGTAAGTTCTTTGGCCACCAAGGCGACCGTGTATTTGGCAGTGGACATGTCTATACCCAGACATGACAGAACTCAGTATCTTGTATTGTGATTCTACATCATCATCCAAACAAAGGCACATCGTATCGGGAAAGAACCCTTCTTGATGATAGCAAATGCTTGATATAATTCTTCATCACAATTACAACACTATTATTCAGTACATTTATATCCGAACCAGCACTCTTTCCTTGAATCGTCTGAATTCATTGATCGCATTCCCAGGAACAGTCGCCCACTCATTTTCTTCAGCCTTCACACACACACACACACACACACACACACACACACACAGACACGTACACACACAGACACACACACACACACACACACATACACACACATGCCCCACTGTCCTGCCACCTCCGTCTGTCTCCTGTACAATCTCGTCCTGTGAGGCTAGCTTTCTCGAAAAAGAGGCCTTGTATTCCCATGTAAGTGAAATGTCCAGACTACAGCCATCGACAATTGAATAATGCCCATAAATGTTATCAAGATCCGTGTCTCCAATCTTGACTGCTCACTGACGGGAGCGGGTCTCCTCTCGCCCGGGGGAGGGAGTTGCTGCCAGGAGGGTGGAAATTCGACACCCCTGCCCCCCACCCATGTCAGGCCTGACGCCCACCAGGCAGGACAGGCCAACGGGTGTGCACTCAAGCGGAACCAGGCAGCCCCACAGCCAGAAAGGCGATACGGGTGGCGGGAGACGGGCTCATCTGCATGACAGTGCTATCGGTGAGCGCCGCCCCTCGACCACACGCGTGACCGGCGCGGCCCCCGGGTGGGGATCCACCCTGACAGGGACGCTATCTACCCGCACCATCACCAGCCTGCCTGGCCCCCAGTCTCCACCGTCAAGCAGCTCGCCATGGGAAAAGTTGATGAGGCGTGCTTGCCCTCTCTGTCTGTAAATGCAAAGCGTATCCTCTTCGTCCCTGAGTGAGTGACTAGGTGAGGATTTTATATGATGATGATAAATGGCGCTTTACCGTCCATCAGTCTTTGCGGATAGGCAATGCCATTGATCACGGTGAAATCCTCAGGACTGATTAGAGTAAGTGCTGGTCAAGTCTCCATTTCCCTAGTTATTCGCCTCTCACGATTCGCGCAGAGAAATGCAGCGGGCCTGACTTTTTACTCCATACACAGGGGGGTGGAGCTAATTGAATTCAAAAAGTAATTTCGTTTCTGGTTGAGGACGGATGACTGTTTGTAGACATCTCATTTCTATTCTAAGAGGCATTTGCTTTGAAAGAAAGATGTTATTACACACTTTAGTTTTATGCTTATTAATTAAGGTTAATTTCAAAGTCAGATCATACCTGCTTTGTTTCTCTTATGTGAAGTTGAGACGTTGTAGACCTGTACACATTGTATATTACCAACCGATATGAGATAATTGTAACTTTGGAGCGAACGCTTTACATGCCAACCAGAATTGTAAGGAAACATGCATGGCAACTGGGGTCTTCCAATAACTCGAAAAACAACAACACACAAAATCATTCTACTTCTAATTGTTTTGTATTCAATCAATCATTTTTTATTTACTTTATTTGAAGAGGATGCACTAGAATTTTCCGTCAATCTTCCAGTGGTCCTCTATTTTAAAAAGTCATCTCTCTCTCTCTCTCTCTCTCTCTCTCTCTTTCTCTTTCTCTCTCATTCTTCTGTTCTTCTTTACATGTAAATGGAAGGCCATAATCCCATGAGATGATGTTGAACACCGGCTTTAAACATGTTAACAGAGTCAACATTTTATACTGCTAGTGGTAACGAGTTCCAGATCATTGCAGATCATAGTATAGCTTTCTCACTCTGCTGTGATGACGTTGTTTCTCCAACTCAAAATGTACTCACGGGTTGTCGTCTTCAGTTGCTGGTCCTACTCTTTTGGGATTGTTCGACCTCTGACCTCAATCAAAGATGTATACAGTATAGCAGGATCTCTGCTTCCATATCTGATAAGCACTTTGTTATCCTTTGTTCCGTGCCGTGTGTTTCTCACCATACACCTATGTCCATTCCGTATTTGCCGCCAGACAAACTCCCTGCCCCATCAGGCCTTCCAATCCCTGTCCTCCATGCGGTCCTCTTCTCTGGGTCTCGCATCCCGCCATCTTGAGTTTCATCAAGGTCAGAGGTAAGCCTGGGATTAGAGAAGGCGGGAGACTTCAGGGTGGCGCCAGAGAGACAGACGGGTGGGGTGGGTGAGGGGTGCGGAGTGGGGGATGTGGGAGGGGGTGCTTGGGAGAAACGGCAGGGTTGGAGACGGCAAGAAAGTGTGCCGCGAATGTAGCACGTGTGATACAGAAGACGTTCTGTGTGTTCCTTGACAGAGATAGTTGCTGGCGAACGGGCTCTTCAGTGTGTGGAGATGGAACAAAATTCAATGGACCGTTGCATGAATATGGTTTGCTTTAACACAAAAGGAAAAGAGAGTCAAACATTATTGTAAAGTGAGCCAATGCGGCTGTATTGCAGTAAAACAAAATATGTTACCTGAATGACCTGATCTTGCCCAGATGTTTCCACTTAGCCTCTTTGGCTGCCTGGGGCCGCCCCTGACTGAGCTAGTGGAGCAGGCCCCCAAAACCCATGTAGCCAGGGGTTCCGGCTCATATGTTGCATTTGCAGTGCTCATTTTATGAGGTTGGCAGCACTGCGTGATTTTTGACCGAAGCAAAAACAAAGGTTATGTCTGCATCTGCATTGTCGGCTTATAAGGAAAAGATTAAATATGAAAATATAATGTTTTCTTGTTCAGTCCTCTTTGTGCGTGTTCAGGAAACAGCACAACCCTTCAGATTAAGAGCTCGAGCTTTTCAATGTTTAGCATTGGACTCCGGATTTTTACCTTGCCTGCAATCATTTACCTATTTCCAAACAATGCGCTTACAGTAATCAACAGTGCAGTGTCAGAGCGTAGAAAACATAAAAGCAAGCTAGTACTTAGCCGAATTGACTTGTTTTGCAATATTTATTTGGATGCTTTTAGCTTTGTGTGGACAAATCTAATCTGCCTTCGTCATATAATTATTCGTGTCGTTCCTCAAATTACATATCATTTTTCCGTGATTGGTAACTATTTCTCACTCATTCTAGAATTTCATGTGTTTCGCGACAGATTGCAGCGTAAAATGTATGTATATATGAAACACGTCTAATACCATGATTTACTTCATCCAGCTCATATGGATTCTTTCCTTGACACCCTGATTGTATCGATTTGAATCGTGAATAAACCTAAATAGCCACACTGCAGATTTCCTTGTGTGCGAGTAGTACCTCAACCTGTATCACCACATGCCATCTGTTTATCTTACAGTGTCAGCATTGGTTTTTGTATGTAATTGTATGCTTCATCTGACCCCTCCATCACTTAAACCTTCAGGTCTTTTCCTTTCAAGTAGCCACGTCATCATCATCAGTGTGCGTACACTTTAGGCTGTGGAATCGTTTCTGCTTGAGCTTGAATGGGGACAGGGGTAACATTTGAACAATGTATTATTACTGATTCATTGCCTTGCGAATGTCGCAAACATTCTCATTAGGTGATGACTAGTTCAGTATGGAACATGAAGGATAACCTGGGAATCAGATATCTTGAAACGTCATATTTTCTTATCTTTTCACGATGAATAATGGCGATTTTCATGGACAGACTTCATATTCTATGGCCACATTTGGCACCTTTGTTGATGATCAAACCTCCGCAGCGTGGGGGTAAGAATAAACCCACCGCTTCTTCCCTACTTGATCAGTGATAGGCGAATAACTAGAGGCTTGTTCAGGAGTACAAAGCGCTGCATGAGCGCTTCATTTTGGCAATTGAGCGCTCTTTGCCTCTCCTGAACACCTACAGATTTAGTGCAGCGCTTCACTTGTTAAAGGGGAGGTAAATCTTCTGCGCCCCATGTTGTGTTGCTGGTCAAGAGTGCAGAGGTGCTGAGTATTGTGTGACACAAATATTTCAAAATAAACTTTCTGATACAGTAAATGAGTAATGCTACACTCTTCATTTCCCATAAATATGATGCATTAGGTGATGTCTATACTGTACAGAAAAGAAAAACTGAATGTAATCTTTAGTTTAGTTGTATTTGAAGAAGACAGTTTGGAGTCTCATCTTAACTTGACACCACCACTCATTCAGAAAAAGAGCCACAGAAGATTAACTATTCAACACAAAACTTTATTGCAGCTTCAACATCCAATTATTAATGATATTTTTGCTCCTAGGTCAAGAAGAAATGCAATAAAACCATAATTGTTAGTCAAATTAGAGGTTAGCATTCGTCTTAACTCAACTTTACACCGCAGCGTCACACTTTCTCTCACTGACAGCATTCAATCTTTCGCGCAAAACATGAAAAACATCAAAGTTGAAGAAGATTTATTAAGCATCAAACACATGTGCAGAAACATCGATCTTTTGTCAACAACATGAAAAAAGTTTGGATTGAGTGAGTTGACAGTGTGAGGAGAAAGAGGCTCTCTTTTGAGGTAGGGTAGTGAAATTGGCGTACTCAGCACCTGCGAAAGTGTTTTCTTTGCCACAGAAATCGTTAATGCACGTTTAAATGTATTCTGCATGAATAAAGTTCACTACTGTGTCATCCTTACTTGCCATTACTCGCGCATACAGAGCGCTTGGGGCAAATAAAGCCCGTTCCAGTCCCAAAATGATGTTTCTGAGGGTTATTTTACGCATCGACGGCCAGTGCGGGATCGAAGAGGCCATTTTGAAAATCGTCTGAATCACCTCGGATCGGTGATGCACAGCGCTGAGTGAATCACGCCCTAAAATTGCTGTTCAGGAGTGAAACACGTGCAGCGCTGTGCAGCGCTGCGCCTCTTGAACAAGCCTTAGGAAATCGAGACATGACTTGCTCATAGTCTATCCTGCTCCGCTAATTTTCGCAGTCAATGGCCCTTCATAGCCAACAAAGGTTGACTGGCCGTACTGAAACTTTATTCATCTCATCTGTGGATAGCTCAAGTTATCTGTCAGCCAACTTGGAATGATTGAAAGAAAAAACCCTCAACATACTTTGAATGATTGCAGCTATAACGCCTTTGCAACTTCATCTTTATTGTTATACTGATTCGTTCCATCCAACTCAGTCGATTCCCACATTGCTGCGTCCTTGTCTGCATCAAAATGAGTCCAATTCACGAAGTTTTTTCCAGTTTGCTCTTTGGCTGTCTCATATGACAGTCTCGCATTTTCGTAGCGATATCTTGCACGCCATCAGGTAGTCTGTGATGACATGTCGCTGGAGAGAGACGTCTTCGCATGAATAATTCGGCGACACAACTCAACATGAATCGTTTGCAAATTCATCCCGGTGGCTGGCATTCTTCAGGCTGGCCCCCACCCGTGTCGCGCCACCGGAGTCGAGGAGGGCTGGCAGGCACCCGTATTTTGCATGTAGGGCGGTATGAAGGGTGCACACCCTGAAGAGATCTGCGTCACTCTGACAGTCCACTGTGGCTGCGGGTGTTTTGCATGGTGGGGGTCCAAGCGGAAGCCACACATTCTCCCATTGAGGAGATTTTCCCGTGTACTATAAGTATACGAAGAGGACATACAGAGGCCTTTTTCTTAACTTAAGGAAGAAAATCAAACAAGCAAGCAAGCGTGCACGCACACACACATGGACACACACACATATGCATGCTCACACGTACGCCTGCTTGCACACGCACGCATACCACACGTGCACGCATGCACATGTACACGCAAACGCATTCACGCACACATACACACAATTTAAAACCCGTTTCAGGAAAACTTGCCAAAAAATTCAAATACCCTTATAACATCCATTCCCATCCTACGAAAAACAACAACAACCGAATCTCAGTCTTGACTATGAAACTTAATCTCGAATAACGATTTTGTTATTTAAGACACAGATAGATGATGAAATAGAAAATCATAATGCTGTTGTCATTTTCTTGCACAAAAATCCCCGTTTGCTTTTATATTCTGTAGAGCAGAACCAATTTCTACTCTACAAAAGGGGTTCATTTTTCCACGAGGCTATGCTGGGACAAAGGCACTTGATGCTTCGATCCACTCACAGGACTAAACCCTGAAGGGAAATTGGCGTCGGTCTTGCGTAATGCCAAATGGTCTGATCTCAGCCAGGGTTGTCTGCTAAAACCCTGCTGCCTGGCGGAGCGTATCAGTCACCCAATTAGCGCCAACGCGGTCTTACTCTGATGCAGGCATGGACTACCGCTCTTGAGCGGGAGACCGAGGTTTCCTGAGCCGCGGCCGAGTCCTGCCAATTCCATCGGAACCTCCGCACGCTGCTACAGAGCACGGCCAATCTCAGACCAAATTGCTCACCGGACGTCATTGGTCAGAGCAGTCGCTTTCTCTTGGAGGCCGCCGGGAAGCCACGTTTGTCTTCGTGGAGGTGGGCCGCCCATCACCGGTATGGAAAGCCTTTAATCTTGTCGCCTCTCGCCGCGAACAATTGTCAAATTATCCCAGCGATGACGAAAACATGTTAATATTCATCAAGGCACAACGGGTGGCAGGGTTTTAAAAACTACCGGCGGATCCGACTCGGGTTCGGTCCACTTAGCGCCGTGTTGCTGGCTATAAATTCCACGCAACAGTTTCAATTTCCTCCTCTTTGGGCCCTGCCTCGGGCCCAGGCTTCTAATAGTGCGCTGATAGCCCCAAGATTGGGCGCTAATGCACCACGGAGCGACGTTCAGCCAGCGGGGTCTCAGGGAGTCGACCCTGGCTGCCCGTGTCCGGCCTGCGCCTCCATTTCCCCGCGGCGGATTAGGGTAATTTGGGAAACAGTTGCCGTCCAATTGGCCTGATTTGACAGAATAGAAAACACGGCCCAGACAAGCGAGTTATCGCAGGCTTCGCGGCCCTTCCTCCTGCCTGGTTGCTCTCCCCTGCCAAGCGGAATCGCTGCCACTTGAGGGCGCTAGAAGTATCACTTTCCCGCCATTTGCTTGGCTGGCAGAGCATGAAAACCTGCACCTTTGGCCAAAAAGGCCGGCCAATTGCCTCCAGTTTGCCTTCTGGAAATTGGCTTCGTCCTGCCGACTCTGGGTTGAGAACTGCACGCGCCCAGTCAGTCGTTTGTTGGTGGACGGAGCCGGGAATTCTTTCTCTGTAATGTTTGTTGGGCCAAGGCAGTTGGCAAGTGGCTGTGGTCAAGACGCCGGACAAGTGGGCTGTATGGTGAATTGTTGTGCAGCCCAATGAGTGGGAACACATTTCCCTCATGTTGTTCAAGATTCTAGTGGTCCTTTTGTCGTATGCTTGTAAACTATTTTCTTTACCACAAATTTTTAATATATGATTTCCAGTTATGTAAAAGAATACATCAGGAAAGAGAGAAGGGGGAAGGGCAGGATGAAGAGGAGGATCAGGAACAAGAGGAGGAAGAGCAGGATCGGGAGAAAGAAGAAAAGCAGGAGTAGGAGGAGCGGGAGAAGCAGTAGCAAGAAGAGAGCGTAAAGGAGCAGAGCGATAGTAGGAGATACAGGAGCAGAAGAAGCAGGAGCATGAGAGCAGGAGCAGAAGTTGGAAGCGAGAAAAAACAACAAGGATGAGAGTACATGCAGAAGGTACAAGAGCAGGGGAACGAAAGCAGGAGCAAGAATAGCTAATTGGAAACTAATCCTGAATAATGGAGGAAGCTGAGGTAGGAGGTAGAACAAAAGCAGGAACAGACAGTGCAGTAGAAGAGGAGAGAGTGTAGGAGAAGATAAAGGGAAATATAGAGCTATTGAAGAGCGTGAAAATAATCATGCACGTGGTGGTGCTTATTTCAAAGCGGGGGAACGGCAAGCCAAGGCACCCATACCACACAGTACTTAAGAAAACTGAGGAAGACACGCTGACTGATGAAGACACAATACCATCAGAGCCTCAATGAGAGCAGGACACTACCTCACCATACAGACCCAGTAGCAAGCTGGCTGGGGATGGGATCACGATCCGAAGTAGCTGAAGTAGCGCGATAAGGAGGGGACCACCGAGGCGTGAAATGCGATATTGCATCCATCATCTGCAGGGACCACAGCGACACGGCCCCATGGTTCTCGGTGGAGCTCCAGACCCGCTGCCTGGTCAAGCGGCTGTCCACATCAGACCCGAAGGGAGGCTGGACACAGACAGGTCCTCCTGGAGGTCTTCAGATGTGCACAGGCCTTCTCCTGGACGAGTGGACTCGAGGAGAATGCTTAACGAACAAAGAGAGATCCCATCAACTTCTCACTTGACTTCCCAGCCCATCACGCGCACGTGCACGCTCCACCGAGCTCCATGATGACCAGAGATGTCCTAGAGACCAAGGCGCTTTCAGCTTCGGCTCGGTAGTCTGGGGGTTCTGCTGAAAGACTTGGCGATCGACTCTCGGGATGATGGCAGTCTCTTGTAGCCGACTTTCGCCCATCGAGCGTTCTGCACGCCGTACGTTCAAAGTACTGTTGGACTACAGAAACCCCTGTGAGCGAGATTCTAATGAAATGACAAAATTCATTCTCAAACAGTGCAGGGTATTTCATTTGATGACATGTGAAAGTTAGTTTTGTGTGTGTGTGTGTGTGTGTGTGTGTGTGCGTGTGTGTGCGTGCGTGCGTGCGTGCGCGCGTGTATGTGAGTGTGTGTATGTGTGTGTATGCTTAGTGATCATAAGCAGGTGACAAATAAATGTCTATATTTTCATGTTTGCTGAAGTGACTACTGTGTTACATGAGAATACTTTCCACCTTTCCTTCAAGTTTAAAGTTACATTCATAAACAATGTAAGTTTGATAACTCTGTTCTTCGATCATGCGCCCGCTGAAATCGACGGCACTAAATGATGGGTTTCTCTATACACTAATAAGCTCGAACTGTACACACGATCCATCACACTGAAACCCAAAGCGATACATGGGAGAGCTGATTTTGATCCACTGTAAGAACACGATACAATATGTCGAGAATGAGTAAGTGCCCTTCTGAAACTAGAGGTAGCATGTCGTCTTGAAATGTGTACGTAGCATCTGGACTTGCCACAACAAAAATGGCGCGCCCTCGAGACATCCGGGTTATCTGGTTAGTGGGTGATAACAAACGGCCGCAACCAGTGGCCTCGAACCCACTTGCCACTCTGGCTGAGATATGGAATTCGTCAGCTTCCCTTCTTCCCTTCATCCTCAAGCTGCTGTTTTGCAGGGGAAAAAGTCGACCCATGATTTGTAAATAAAGTCTGGAAGCTCATAAATATCCGCTGTAGAGGCACCCTCACTGACAGACAGCCCTCCTGGGAGCTGAAGACTTATCCCCCTTGGAGGTCGAGGTCAAATCCACAAGACCACGTGACTAGGTCACGCGTCCCCATGAAGCAATTGCTGATCTGAAGAAAACCTGCAACGTCACGTCAAACGAAATGAATGGCCCCTTTTAATGTCCAATTTAGGCGTTTGGGAATGTTAACTTTTGAAATTAATGCACAAATTATTTACACTTTGCCAGTGTTTGAAATTGGACTGACGTGCTCCTAAACTTACCAAAGTGAGGTATTGCATTCTTACATGCTTTGTGAAAAAGAGGTTAAAATTGTTGTTATCATACGAAGCAAAATATTACATTGACTTTGTTGTCTTATTATATTTCATGAAAATTAGTATGATTCAATCATTATGATAATACTGTTGATCGTATTGTGTTAAAATATTTGAAGCGATTATTGTATTACCGAAGACTTTAGGATATTTCCATACATCTCTTAATTTTGTGAAAGACACCAACACAATCTGAATGATAAGAGTGATTAGCTCCTGTTAACCTATCCAAACCACATTAAATGCAACTTGCAGTTTTTTTATAGCCAAACTAACGGGAACAAAAGCCAGGACAGGATCAGGCACATCACAACCACCTTGTCGAAAGCCAAGGCCAGAGACTCCTTGCTTTTCTTTGGTTCAAAGCGTGTCGGCATGCGATGTTGACAACTCGGCAACATTTCCTGTCCGTCTTGAATCTCTCAAGTATGCGGTGAGGAGGGGGCGGGGGGCAGGGGGTGGGGTGGGTGATGTAGAATGCAGTGTTGGCAAGCTTCTTAAGCTCCAACCCTGTTGGAACTTTCGTATCGGCACTCTGCAATGGATACGCTTGTCGTCAGTTTCGCTTTTCAAAACTTTCCTCGCGCCTGAGTTTACAGTGGTGACCAAACAAGTCGTGAAGGATGCGAAGACAGGGGCCTGTGTATTTTCCTCGACACGGATATCCTTCAGGGCAGATCTGTCTTTTCCTTGTGGCGCGTCTTCAAAGCGCTGCCCAGTGCAGGCTGTCAGAACGGGAGAAAAATAATGTCGAGCTGATATGGATCACGCACCGACATCCACTCACGCCAAACGTCTGTAAGTCCTGCATACGCGCTAAGAAAAGTACGGGAGAGAAAACGCTTACTGATAACTCAGAATGCATGTGATGTTCGCAAAAAATACTGTAAAGATGTAACAACGTAGTAGCGGTTCGATATCATTACTCTGCAAAACTTGCATGACTACTGAGAAAATTCCGAGAGAGAAAACTCTTACTGATGACCCAGAAAGCGCCCAATGTTGTCAAGTTGTTGTAAAGACGTTGTAATATCCCATGTCATTACTTTGGAAGTCCTACACGGATGATGAAAAGATTGCGGAAGACAAGACTTTTACCGATGACCCAGATAGCATGGGGTGTTGTCATGATGTTGCATATTCGTAACAGCGTTGTTGTTCTCCGATTTCATTGGTTTGCAAGTCCTACATAAATAACAAGAACAGTCCAGAAGAAAAAACTCTCTCACCGATGTTCCAGAAAGCACGGGATGTCGCCATGATGTTGAAAGGACGTAACCACGGTGTAATGGTGCAATGACAGTTCTTTGCAAATCTTCCATGAATGTTAAGAAGATTTCGGCAGAGAGCATCTCACCGGTGAACCAGCAAGCACCGGATGTCGTCACGATGTCGTGATTCCATAGCTTGTGGTGATACCATTTTATTACTTTAACAAGTTCTACATGGATGTTGGGAAGATTCCTGAAAAGAAGACCTCACTTAGCATGGAGTACTGTCAATACGTTGTACAAATGACTCGACCTTGCGTGGAACGGTGTCTTTACCGAGTTTACGACAACCACCTCTCCTGTTTGCGAGGAAATTGTGTATTTGCAAATGTGCGCGATATGTGCGTTTTCCTGTTATCTTAGTCATGTACTGAAATTCGGATTGTTTTGGAAGGTGATTGATACTTCGGTTTTCTATTGACATTTCTTTGAAGCTTGTAGCAAAATATGTTTCGTCATTTGAATGCACACGTCCTGCATGACGACATA